>CM059189.1:92684583-92873027 GCA_030323885.1 Branchipolynoe longqiensis | reverse complement strand
AACATTGTAAGCACAAGATGTCAAATTAAGAACATTGTAAGCACAAGATGTCAAATTAAAAACATTGTAAGCACAAGATGTCAAATTAAGAACATTGTAAGCACAAGATGTCAAATTAAGAACATTGTAAGCACAAGATGTCAAATTACGAACATTGTAAGCACAAGATGTCAAATTAAGAACATTGTAAGCACAAGATGTCAAATTAAGAACATTGTATGCACAAGATGTCAAATTAAGAACATTGTAAGCACAAGATGTCAAATTAAGAACATTGTAAGCACAAAATGTTAAATTAAGAACATTGTAAGCACAAGGTGTCAAATTAAGAACATTGTAAGCACAAGATGTCAAATTAAGAACAGTGTAAGCACAAGATGTCAAATTAAAAACATTGTAAGCACAAGATGTCAAATTAAGAACATTGTAAGCACAAGATGTCAGATTAAGAACATTGTAAGCACAAGATGTCAAATTAAGAACATTGTAAGCACAATATGTCAAATTAAGAACATTGTAAGCACAATATGTCAAATTAAGAACATTGTAAGCACAATATGTCAAATTAAGAACATTGTATGCTCAAGATGTCAAATTAAGAACATTGTAAGCACAAGATGTCAAATTAAGAACATTGTCAGCACAAGATGTCAAATTAAAAAATTGTAAAGCATAGGATCCAAATTTAAAACTTGTGTGTAGCACAAGATATCAGATTTCAAAATTGTAACCACAACATGTCAAGCATCAAAATTGTAAGTACAATGTCCAGCATTTTGGCATGCACAACAAAATTGTTACCCATAAAAATAAGTTACTTCAGACTAAAATAAAGCAAAGAGGAGTAGGTCATTGTCAATGTAATATATTTATGTAAAAGAATATTTCAGGAACTTTAAATGATCAAGTTTTGTGTGTGTTGTTGTTTTACGTCCTATCAACATCTAAGGTCAAATCAAGACTCATGTACTCGTCTGCACTCATGGCATCTTTATAGTGCTGCCCCACTGGGAAACCAAGCCACCGGTACCATGACCTGATATCCCACAGTCACATTATCCTGACACTGCACTAACCAGTCCTTGTCCTATGCTATTAATGCCGAGTGCCAGGCTAGGTAACGACAAGAATAAATGTTATAATTCATTGGTTTGACTTGGCCGGGATTCCAACTCCCGACCTTCCGCATGGGAAGCCAGAGCTCTACTGATTCGGCACAGCACGTTCGGTATCAAGTTATGTAACTTTAACATTGAAGCAAACAAGAAAAACAGAGAAACTTGTATGAGGTGGCATAGTCCTGCTGTCCTATTAAAGCTGCATAGTCTGCCGTCCTAGTAAAGATCCATAGTCCTGCTGTCCTATTAAAGTTGCATAGTCCTGCTGTCCTAGTAAAGTTGCATAGTCCTGCTGCCCTCTTAAAGCTGCATAGTCCTGCTGTCCTAGTAAACTTGCATAGTCTGCTGTCCTAGTAAAGTTACATAGTCCTGCTGTCCTATTAAAGTTGCATAGTCTGCTCTCCTAGTAAAGTTGCATAGTCTGCTGTCCTATTAAAGTTGCATAGTCATGCTGTCCTAGTAAAGTTGCATAGTCCTGCTGCCCTCTTAAAGCTGCATAGTCCTGCTGTCCTAGTAAAGTTGCATAGTCTGCTGTCCTAGTAAAGTTGCATAGTCCTGCTGTCCTATTAAAGTTGCATAGTCCTGATGTCCTATTACAGCTGCATAGTCTGCTGTCCTAGTAAAGTTGCATAGTCCTGCTGTCCTAGTAAAGCTGCCTAGTCATGTGTCCTAGTAATGTTGCCTAGTCCTGCTGTCCTAGTAAAGTTGCATAGTCCTGCTGTTCTATTAAAGTTGAATAGTCCTGCTGTCCTAGTAAAGTTGCATATTCCTGCTGTCCTATTAAAGCTGCATAGTCCTGGTGTCCTAGTAAAGTTGCATAGTCCTGCTGTCCTAGTAAAGTTGCATAGTCCTGCTGTTCTATTAAAGTTGCATAGTCCTGCTGTCCTATTAAAGTTGCATAGTCCTGATGTCCTATTACAGCTGCATAGTCCTGGTGTCCTATTAAAGTTGCATAGTCCTGCTGTCCTATTAAAGTTGCATAGTCCTGCTGTCCTATTAAAGTTGCATATTCCTGCTCTCCTATTAAAGCTGCATAGTCCTGCTGTCCTATTAAAGCTGCATAGTCCGATGGTTTTGAGCTTCTGTCATTTTCTGAGATAAATAGACTAGGTTGATTGTTATTTAATGTTAACTTATAATCTACCTTACTTTAGGTTAAAGTAACTTTTATTTTAGATGGCTAACTTTTTAGATATTTGAAGTTCAAACATGCCAAATTAATATTGGCATGCACGCCAAAATGCTGACACCATAGGCTTCTGCAGTAGCAGGTTCTATTAAATTGCCTCAGCATTCCCTTCTATGTGGCGACAAATATTTAATAACTACACCAGTAACTAAGTTAGATATGTAGAATCAGATCTAGAAAATTGTCTTGGTTTAAACAAAATCTGATATTTTCATCAGACTGTGCACCTTTAAGAAGAAAATAAGAATCGCGTACGTGAACTCAAATACCCTACAAATTACAATACTAAGACAGCTCACTCAGCCTGTACTGTGTAATCAAAATGATCAAACCCACCACTTGGTGTGCTGGCTGTTCTCTTGGTTAAACAGGTGCTATATTATATGTATAAATGTATATATGAATGAGAAAGATGTGTGATGATGGTGCTGATGATGATGATGGTGGTGGTGATGATGATGTGTATTTGTTCATAGCAATTTCATATTGATGTGTATTCATACTTACCTATCTCATGTATAATATAATTGTATGTGTTTACATGTGAAACACCAACCAGCAGCCAGGCTGATCAAACCCACCACAAGGTGGCACTGCGAAATTTACATTACCATGGGAGAGATAGGGAGTGAGCCGTCTTAGTATTATAGGGTCTTTGGTGAACTGAATGAAATTTTGATAATGGCAGGTGCATTAATTGGAAAAATGGGCCATTTATTACAATCGAAAGACATAATCTGTCCACAAATGCATGCATATGCCATTGTCGGTGGATGGAGTGATTTCAGGTGAGGACTGATTGGCTCAGTGTCAGGATAATGTGACTGAGTGGGATATCAGGTCATGGTGCTGGCAACCTGATCTCCCAGTGGGGCAGCACTATAAAGTCACCATGAGTGTGCACTGTCACAAGTCGACACACGTCCTGATATGACCTTAGATATTGGTAGGATGTAAAACAACAAACAAATAAAAAAAATCCTGATATGACCTTAGATGTTGCCAAGACATAAAACTCCAAGCTACCACAGCAAATGTGCAATAAAATGACACCCACACAACAACAAAAAAAGGTGGAACAAATCGGCCATGTTTATGGTGGCAAAGAGCGGCGGGGGTCGCCGTAGTACGTACTTGACCTCTGACCCCTGACCCTGACCTTTGACACTGGGGGGTGTTTGTTCTAGGCAACCTTTGGGAGTGTGTTAGTTGGGAACAGATGGTCACATGCTTCCGGGAGTACCAGTTGGCTCCGAGTGGGAACAACGGGCTCGACTCGAGCCACGCAGATATCCGCTCACACCTCTGAGCTCATGTTTGATTCTGAGGTCATGTTTGATTCTGACGTCATGTTGGATTTTGAGGTCGTGTTAGATTCCCAGGTCATGTTAATTCTGGCGTTATATTGGATTCTGAGGTGACATTTGATTCCGATGTCATGTTTATTTATGAGGACATGTTTGATTCTGAGTCATATTGGATTTGTTTGTTGTTGTTTTACGTCCTAGCAACATCTAAGGTCATATCAGGACGGGTACCGACTTGTGACAGTGCGCACTCATGGCGACTTTATAGTGCTGTCCCACTGGGAAACCAGGCCGCCGGCACCATGACCTGGTATCCCACTCAGTCACATTATCCTGACACTGAGCACACCAGTCCTTGCCCTATCCTAATAATGCCGAGCGCCTGGCTAGGAAGCGACAAGTATCAATTTTAAAGTCATTGGTTTGACTCGACCAGGACTCGAACCCACGACCCCACGATCTACCAGCACGGGAGACGGACGCTCTAACTCACTCAGCCATCCCGTCTGTCATATTGGATTTTGAGGTCATTATTAGATTCCCAAGTCATGTTAAAGTTGCATAGTCCGATGGTTTATAGTTTCTGTCATTTTCTGAGATAAATACATTAGATTGATCGCTATAGACTACCTTACTTTAGTTTCAAGTAACTTTTATTTTAGATGGTTAACTTTGGAGATATTTGAAGTACAACCATGCAAAATTAATTTTGGCAAGCACGCCAAAACTCTGACACCATAGGCTTCAGTAATAACAGGTTCTACTAAATTGGTGAAATACACCCTTCTATGCAGCAACAAATGGTTAATAAGTGCGGGACCAGACCAAACCAGTATCACAGCTGTCCAGCGTTGAAAACAAGCACCCTGACGGGAGCTTAACTTAGATATGTAGAATAAAATCTAGGTGAGTGTTTATGTTTTGAAAATTTGATGTTTCATCGGACTATGCAGCTTTAAAGTCGCATAATCTGATGGTTTTCAGTTTCCATAATTTTCTGAGATAAATATGTTAGGTTTATTGTTATTATATACCTTAATTCAGTTTGAAGCAACTTCACTTTAAAATGAGTAACTTTGGCTACATTAGAAGTATGAACATGCTAAATAAATGTTGGCATGCTTGTCAAAACTCTGGTCGCATGGGCTTAAAGCTGCATGGTCCGATGAAATATCAAATTTTCAAAACCAAACCAATTATCTAGATTTTATCTTACATATCTAACATAGATACTGATGCACTTATTAAGCATTTGTTTCTGCGTAGAAGGCAATACTGAGTCAATTTAACAGAACGTGTTACTGCAGAAGTCAATGGTGTCAGAGTTTTGGCAAGCCTGCCAAAACAATTTTTCGATGTTTGCAGTCAAAATATCTCAAAGGTTTACCATTTAAAATAAAAGTAATTTTGAACTAATGTAAAGTAGATACTAGTGATCGGTCTAATATATTTATCTCAGAAAAAATGCAGAAATTCAAAACCATCGGACTATGCAACTTTAAGCAGTAACACGTTCTATTAAGTTGATGCATGCTCCCTTTTATGTAGCAACAAATACTTAAAGTTGCACAGTCTATTGGTTTTGAGTTTCTGTCATTTTCTGAGATAAATATATTAGATTGATCATTATAACCTACCTTACTTTAGCTTGAAGTAACTTTTGTTGTAAAAGGCAAACTTTGGAGATAGTTGAAGTGCCGCTACCATGTACAATTAATTTCGGCAAGCACACCAAAACTCCGACACCATTGATTTCTCCAGTAACAGCTTTTGATTTAATTGCCTGATTATTCCCTTCTGTGTGGCGACAAATGTTTAATAAGTGCATCAGTATCTAAGTTAGATATGTAGTGTCATGGGGGGTGATGAAAATGAGAAATATTGCGCCTAGAGCAGGACTCAAACCCACATCTCTTTGCATTCCGGGTCAGTGTGCTAACCATTACACCACCTAGGCTCCCTGATGTCACCACACTACCCACACCTACCTGTCTATGTGGCTCCTTGCCTGAGAGGTCAGTGCAGACTACTACACTCGTCCCCCTGGAATTGTAAGTCTTTTAATGCTTACAATTACATACATACAGGCAATGCACTTACATATACATACACAGGGTAGGTTCAACAACTATACAGCGCATAGCTTGTACAGGATACTGGTCACAGCACCCGTGTCGTGGGGGTGATGAAAATGGGAGATATTGCACTTAGAGCGGGACTCAAACCCACATCTCTTTGCATTCTGGGCCAGTGTGCTAACCATTACACCACCTAGGCTCCCTGATGTCAACACACTACCCACGCCTACCTGTCTATGTGGGTCCTTGCCTGAGAGGTCAGTGCAGACCACTACACTGGTCCCCCTGGAATTGTAAGTCTTTTAATGTTTACAATTACATACATACAGGCAATGCAACTCACTTACATACACAGGGTAGGTTCAACAACTATACAGCGCGTAGCTTGTACAGCATCATGGTCACGGCACCCAGTGTTGTGGAGGTGATGAAAATGGGAAATATTGCGCCTAGAGCGGGACTCAAACCCATATCTCTTTGCATTCCGGGCCAGTGCGCTAACCATTACACCACCTAGGCTCCCTGATGTCACCACACTACCCACACCTACCCGTCTATGCGGCTCCTTGCCTGAGAGGTCAGTGCAGACTACTACATGTAGAATCAAATCTAGATAATTAATTTGGTTTTGAAAATTTGATGTTTTCACCGGACTATGCAGCTTTAATAAGTGCACCAGTGTCTCAGTTGGATATGTAGGTTCAAATCTAGATAAGTGATTGGGTCGTGAAAATGTGACCCTTTTATCGGACTGTGCAGCTTTAACAAACAGTAACTATGGGGTGCGAGTCAGGGTCAGTGGGTGGGTGGGTGGGGGGGGGTGACATCCTGTCGCAGTGCGTTCTAAATGCGCATGCGCATGCGCGCAACAAGGGCGGCCATGTTGGAGGGTGACGGGTGGACAAGCCGGGTGTGACCTATATATTGTTGGAGTTTTACGTCCTGGCAACATCTATGGTTCATACACATATTTGCATCCCGGCTACGGAACATATTCCGCCATCGATCTCAGCATTGTAGAACCAGAACTGGCGCTGGACTTTTCGTGGAGGGTCTGGGATGACCTCTGCGGGAGCGACCACTTCCCAATTATTCTTAATTGTGGGGGGGCATCTCCCATAGAGCGAGAGAGGAGCTGGCGGCTTTGTAAAGCCGACTGGCCCACCTTCCAGACCCTATGTTGCGAGAAGTTCACTCCAGACATCAGTGACATCGATGCCTTCACTGAGATGCTGAGATGGATCGCGGAGAAAACTGTTCCGAAGACCTCGGCAACTCCCAAGCGTTTGACGCCTCCATGGTTAGATGACGGCTGTAGGAGGGCTATTAAGGAACGAAAGAAAGCTCAGCGTAAATTCCACAGGAGACCGACTGCTGAAAATCTGGCGCTCTTTAAAATTCTGCGCGCTCGCGCTCGCAGAACAATCAAAGAAGCACGGAGGCAGTGTTGGAGACAATTTGTTTCTAGCATCACCATGCACACGCCGTTGGGCAAAGTATGGACAATGATCAGAAGAATCAAACGAAGGGGAGGTGATTCTTCTGTAGTCCAGCACTTGAAACACAATGGCACCATTCTCACATCACTCGACGAAATAAGTGAAGAATTGGCTCGCACCTTTGCTGGAAACTCGTCTTTGGCAAACTGCCTCCCGGGCTTTCGGGTGGTCAAGGAACGCCAAGAGCAAAAGCTCTTGGACTTTTCTTCCGATGGCGAGGAGCACTACAACTCCCCATTCAGTATGGATGAGTTGAGGTGTTCTTTGGAAAGCTCGCATGACACAGCAGTTGGACCTGATGGAATTCATTATCAATTTTTGAAACATCTCCCTGAACATGGACTGAGACTGTTGCTTCAACTCTTCAACAACATCTGGGAGTCGGGTGTCGTCCCCGCCTCTTGGCGGGAGGCGACAGTAATACCGATTCCCAAACCTGGTAAAGACCAGAGTGAAGCCAACAACTATCGTCCCATAGCCCTCACAAGCTGCATCTGTAAAACCATGGAGCGCATGGTAAACAACCGCCTCGTCTGGCTACTGGAGTCAGGACACCACCTGTCCAACCTTCAATGTGGCTTCAGACGGGGCCGCAGCACCCTCGACCATTTGGTGCGCATGGAGACCTTCATAAGAGATGCTTTCCTTAAGAAGGAGCACGTTGTGTCTGTCTTTTTCGACCTCGAAAAAGCCTATGACACAACGTGGCAGCATGGCATTATCGTTTCCATGCATTTGGCCTTCGTGGCCACTTGCCAATTTTCATCAGGAACTTTCTAGCCTTCAGGCATTTCCGCGTCCGTGTCAAGACTACCTATTACCGCCTACACTCACAGGAACTAGGAGTACCTCAAGGCAGCATACTGGCCGTGACCCTTTTCGGGGTCAAGGTCAATGGTATTGCTGCTGCTGTAAAGCAGGGGGTCTCCTGTAGTCTTTTCATGGACGACTTTGTTTTATATTACAGCGGTACTAACATGAATGTCCTAGAGAGACAGCTACAACCAAGCATAAATGGGATCCATCGATGGTCAGTTCTGAACAGTTTCAAATTTTCCAAGACCAAAACAGTCTGCATGCACTTCTGCCTGCTGCGTAGAATACATGCGGAACCGGAGCTGACCCTGGATGGGGATCCCATTAAAGTCGTTGAGAAAACCAAATTTCTGGGCCTCATTCTCGACGCAAAACTGTCTTTTGTGCCACATATAAAGTACCTGAAAACAAGATGCCTGAAAGCGCTGGATATTCTGAGGGTGCTGTCCAGCTCAGAGTGGGGAGCGGACAGAGATGTTCTGCTCTCCATGTACAGAACCTTGGTTCGTTCACGAGTGGATTACGGCAGCATAGTATATGGTTCCGCAAGGAAATCATATATTGGGCTGCTAGACACGATCCACCACCAGGGACTGCGCCTGGCCCTTGGGGCCTTCCGCACCTCACCAGTTCAGAGCCTTTATGTCGAAGCCAATGAACCATCACTTAACAACAGGAGAATCAAACTGGCCATGCAATATGTAGTCAAGATAAAAACTAATGCATTGAATCCTGCACACAATTGTCTATTCGAGCAACATGACGAATCCAGGTATGAAGCCAGGCCAAATTACATCCGGCCACTGAGGCTCCGAATGAAACCTCATTTGGAGGCCTTGGGCGTGGATTTGGACGTGTTGGAGGATGCCAAAGTCCCAGAACATCCCCTGTGGTCGTTGAGAAAGCCATCGGTTATCCTCCGACTCACGGAACTGAGGAAGTCTGGGACACATCCACTCGAGTACCAAGGACTGCATGCAGAGATTCAAGGCCAGTTTGCAGACCACCTCTCCATATACACTGATGGTTCGAAAGACCAAAGCCGGGTAGCTGCTGCGGCAGTCTGCCGACGGGAAAAATTTGGTGTACGTTTGCCCGATCAGAGCTCGATTTTCACTGCAGAAGCCCGAGCACTCCTTCTCGCTTTGGAGTGTATCGAGGTATCCAACCACACTAACTATGTTATATACAGTGATTCGTTCTCTTGCCTCCTGGCTGTTGCTGGACTGAAAACGAATCACCCTATTCTAGCAACGGTCATTTATAAAATGAACCAACTGACAACAGATGGGTATGATATCCACCTGTGCTGGGTGCCTGGCCATGCTGGCATACAAGGAAACGAACGAGCTGATCGGGCTGCGAAGAAGGCCCTGAACTGTGATCTTGAACCGTGTCTGATCCCTCACTCTGATCTGAAACCACTAATAGCCACCCACATAAAATCCAAATGGCAACATGAGTGGGATGAAAACATCAATAAACTTAAAGAAATTGAACCATCTGTGGGAAAGCCACCACAGACTCATGCGGGAGGTCGGCGGGACCAAGTGGTCCTTAGTCGCTGCCGTGTTGGCCACTCGTGGCTTACACATGCTTTTCTGCTCAAGGGGGAACCTCCCCCTGAATGTATTGGGTGTCAGTCCCCACTGACACTCAAACACATTTTACTAAGTTGCGTTGATTTTTTGGCCCTGCGCCAACGGTTCTACACTGCAGACAGTATGCATGACCTTTTTACTAAGGTAAAACAGGAAAACATTTTAGCCTTTTTGAGGGCAGCTGGACTGTACCACCTTATATAGTTTACTAAATGGATTCTATTAATTATTAATGAAACTTTTCTTTTTCTATGGGAATTTGTTTCCCTTGACCACAGATATATGATTGTGAGCTTTCTAATTTAATTAGTGTCTATTGGCACATAATTGATTGTCTGCTTTTACATGTAAAAGCGATGGTTTGAACAAAAAACAAACATTTCTCGCTGTGAATATGGCCTATGCTGCCGACACGGCGTAAAGCAACCACCAATCAATCAATCAATCAACATCTAAGATCATATCAGGACGGGTACCGACTTGTGACAGTACACACTCATGATGACTTCATAGTGCTGCCATACTGGGAAATCAGGATACTGGCACCATGACCTGATATCCCACTCAGTCACATTATCCTGACATTGAGCTAACCAGTCCTGGCTAGGAAGCGACAAGTATCAATTTGATAAGTCATGTGTTTGACTCGACTGGGAACCGAACTCACGATCTCCTGCACGTGAGGCCTGCACTCTACCGATTCGGCTATGTTGGAGGCTGGCGGGTGGACAGGCCGGGCTTGACCTATATATTGGTGGTGAGGAGTTCGGGGGATTGATTTGGTTGTTGTTGTTTTTTCGTCCTAGCAACATCTAAGGTCATGTCAGGACGGGTACCGACTTGTGATTGTGTGCACTCATGGCAACTTTATAGTGCTGCCCACTGGGAAACCAGGCCATCGGCACCATGACCTGGTATCCCACTCAGTCACATTATCCTGACACTGAGCACACCAGTCCTTGCCCTGTCCTGATAATGCCAAGCACCGGGCTAGGAAGCGACAAGTATCAATTTTTAAGTTATTGGTTTGACTTGACCAGGGTTCGAACCCACGACCCCACGATCTACCAGCATGGGAGACGGACGCTCTAACTCATTCGACCATCCCGTTTGGTAGGTCGGGGGATGGACTAATCAATAAATACGCCTGTGATGACATGCGGAACTCCATAGTTTGGGAAGTGCTCCCATTGCACAGGGCCCTGGTGAACTGTGTCACGTGACCAATTGTGTACTTAGTCGACGCCACAGTGAAATGCATGTCGGTATTGGTTGGTTGGTTGTTGGAGTTTTACGTCCTGGTAACATCTAAGATCATATCAGGACAGGTACTGACTTGTGACAGTGCACACTCTTGATGAATTTATAGTGCGGCCCCACTGGAAAATCAGGCTGCCGCCACCATGACCCGATATCCCACTCAGTCACAGTATCCTGAAAATGGGCTAATCAGTCCTTGTGCTGTGCTATTAATGCGGAGCACCTGGCTGGGAAGTGACAAGTATCAAATTTAAGTCATTGGTTTGACTCGACCGGGAACCGAACTCCTGACCTTCCGCATGCGAGGCCCGCGCTCTACCGATTAGGCCAACGCGCCCGGTGTTGTCGATATTGGTGATACATTACAGCTTTAACAGCTGGTTAAAGCTACATAGTCCGATGAAAGGATCACATTTTCAAATCCAAGACAATTATGTAGATTTGATTCTGCATATCTAACTAGAGTGCACCTGTGAATGTGTCAATCATCCTATTGATCCTTCTCAGTGGACACATTTACAGTTTGAGATATTTTCCCTTCCAACCAGTTGTCCACAACTGGTTCATCAAAGGTTGTAGTATGTGTTGTCCTGTCTGTGGGAAAGTGCATATAAAATACCCCTTGCTGCTTATCGGAAAGAGTAGCCTATGTGGTGGCAGTGGGCTTCCTCCAAAGATATATGTCAGAATGACCGTATGTTTGACGTCCAATAGCCCAAGATATGAAAATCAAAATGCTCTAGAGGCGTCATTAAATAAAACAAGCCTTACTTCTTCTTGTTTTCTCTAACTTCGATGCAGATGCACTTATTCATCATTTGTTGCTGCATATTAATATCTCCTCACAGGTATGATCAGCAAAGCAATGACACAGTCTAACAGTATCCTCCAGTCTACATGTACAGAATAATATTTGTAATGTCTGATTGCTACCTGCTATTGTTTATAGGCCTATTATTGGGCAATCCATCTCATCATATCATCCATAAATAGTTCATATACACCATAACCGCCACCAGTGACTCGGTGCTGAAGACAACAGTTATTCAACTGGAATAAAAGCTCTGAACAATGAAATAATAATAATAGAAGGGAATGCTGAGTCAATTTAGGGCAACCTGTTGCATGGCGTTTTGACGAATGTGCCGAAATTAGTTTCGCATGTTTGCATTTCAAGTATACCATAGCGTGTTGGTCAACCAGGATTCTTAAAGCGGCTGTCACACCTCGCCGGATTGAGCAACGAACAGAATTGTCTAGTCCGGTGGTGATAAGTATCAAAATGTATTAAAATGTGTCAAAATGTTGCGCTATCGGATCAATGGCCCGCTGGACGAACGGATATGAAATGGACATGAACCGGACCTGAAACGGACATGAACGGATAGCCAACAGAAGAAACAAACTCAAACCGGACAAGAACCATAGACGTCAATCCGGTGGCATCCGTTCCTATGTTTTGTACCTGTTCAAAACCTATACGGACACAAACCGGGCATTGTTTGTTTTCTGTCCGTTTCCCCCAATCCGGTGAGGTGTGACAGGACCTTTACAGATTTAAGTTCAAACTAGTTAAGCTATTTTTTTTAGTGATGAATTATTTACCCTGATCATAACGGATAAGTGTGTTAACACTTCTTTTCACCGCTGGGCAGCACTAATCCAATTCGATTTTAAATCTTCTGAATTTTGTTTTAGTAATAATTTTGGTTTGGTTGGTTTTCTTGCTTCCTGCATATCCTTTGTAAGTGTTAGATTATTTTATTCGGTCATAGAAATGCTAATAAAGTAATATTCCGTTTGTTAATACCTATCGATTATTTTACGTACGAGGAATATATGCTAAAACCACGTGACTGGACCTTTAAGGAAACCGAAACTACCATCAGAGTAACACAAGCTCATTGTCCAATCAAATCACCGCTCTCTCAGCGCACGCGTAACTCTGGCTACGCTTCCGGTTTACCATTGATCATGAACACGTGACACTGGTCAGATAAGTGTGTCCTTCGTGCGTTGATAACTGGTTGGTTGATTGTTGGAGTTTCATGTCTTGGCAACATCTAAGGTCATATCAGGACTGATACTTACTTGTGACAGTGCACACTCATGGTGACTTTATAGTGCTGCCTCACTGGGAAATCAGGCTGCCGGCACCATGACTTGATATCCCACTCATTCACATTATCCTGACACTGAGCTAACCAGTCCTTACCATATCCTATTAATGCCAAGCGCCAGGCTAGGAAGCGACACGTATCAATATTATAAGTCTTTGGTTTGACTTGACCGGGAACTGAACTCCCGATCTCCCCATGTGAGGCCCGCGCTCTACCGATTCGACCACGGCGCCCGGTCTATGACTGGTTGTCCGTGGCTATGTCGTGAGTGGTGGCAGGGCTACGGTTGACGTGGGAGTAGGGATTTTCTTTTATGGGTACATGTTGGCCACTGCTGAACATCGTAGATAGCATGGCTGCTGGTGGCCATGAATGTAATTTTAGCATGATAGAGCAAATTGATACTCTCCTCCCTTCCTCTCCCTACACCCACTACCCGCAACATCCCATCAATCACTATCACATGCGGCACCACCAGCACCACCAGCACCACCAGCACCACCAGCACCGGCAGCACCGGCAGCAACACCAGCACCACCATCACCACCAGCACCACCAGCACCACCAGCACCACACCATCACAACACCATCATTACACCAGCACCACCAGCACAACCAGCATCACCGGCAGCAACACCAGCACCACCAGCACCACCAGCACCACCAGCACCACACCATCACTACACCATCACGACACCATCACGACACCACCACCACCACCACTACCAGCACGACACCATCACGACACCATCACTACACCATCACGACACCATCACGACACCACCACCACCACGACCACCAGCACTGCCACCAGCACCACCAGCTCCACAATCACCACACTATGACTACATCATCACCATACTATAACCACACCACCGCCAGCAACAGCACCACCAGTAGCACCACCACTCATTCTACCACCACAGCCACCACCTCCTCTTGTAGTACAACCAGGCCCGCATCGCGTTCAAGGTATGCCTCGGAGGCGCCTCTGGGAAATTCCTGACGTCACACTAAATGGCGGCCCCCATAGGGGGCAGCCATTTGCAATGGAAAAGAAGAGTTCTGATTGACTGAAACCACTGAATTCGTCAGCAATTTTCAAGGCGCTTTTTGTCTGCAGTCTGAAAAGGGAGATGTCTCAGAGACGAATCAGAGGCATACCCTGAACTCATATAGGCCAAAAAGACGTCTCGAATCCGTCTCGCAGTCGACTCGGAGGCATACCCTGAACGCGGCCCTGTAGTACCAGCACCACCACCATCATCCGCACCACTTCCTTCTGCACTATCTCCACCAGCACCACCACCATAACCACAACCACAACCACCACCACCTCCACCATCTCCATGACGACGACCACCAGCACCACCACCGCTACCACTGCCACCCCCCACCACCTCCTGTATCATCACCCGCACCACCACCACATCCACCACCACAGCCACCACCACCCGTTATACGGCCATCCTCACGAGTACAAATACAACCACACAACGCACAAAAAGTAACCTGGCAGTGCCAGCCGTGGCTGAGACACCGATGTTATTGATGAAATCATCAAACAGTAGAACTGACATTTGAGTGAATGCTTTCAGCCTACTACATGTGGTTACTGACAGAAGGCCGAACTGTACTCAGTGAATGGTAGCTATTTGAACGTTGAGCTCAGCATTGAAGCTGCTTACGTTCGAAAGAACGGCCCCTTCAATGCCTTAAGCCCCAGTCAGACCTCACCGGATTGAAGAACCGGACAGAAACCGGACACTGTCTGGTGAAATATGGCAATGTACTGTTTATATATGGTTGGCATCTGGCGTGTCCGTTATTTGTCTGGTGGTGTCCGGAGGTGTCCCGTACAAGTTTTGAACATGCACAAAACTTGTACCGGACACCACCAGACTGAAATGTTCGGTTGGTGTCCATTTTAAGTCCGTTTTGTCTGTTTTGTCTGGTTCATGTCCGTTACCCATCCGTTAGGTCCCCGGTTTGTTTCCTGCAGAGTCCATTGACGGTGCTGCGGGAATTCGGTCCGTCAGTTTTTTATCTGTTGACTGTTGCTTGTCCGTTGTTATCCGGTGTCGTCCGTTAATCGTCCGTTTATCATTCGTTTATCGTCCGGTGGTTATTCGTTAATGTACGTTCCTTGTCCGTTGAAAGCACAACATTTCGAAAGATTTCGATACATTTTGACACCAGACACCAACGGACTAGACAATTGTTTGTCTGTTGGTGTCCGCTACTCAGTCCGGTAAAGTCTGACTGGGCCTTAAGAGGCCGCACACAAACACATGAAGAGTTGAGGTGCAAAGCCCTGTAAGCACCAATCCAAAGATCTAATTAAAATAAAAGATTGTTACCTGAAGGCAATTTTAATTCTCACTAATTCTACTTGTCTTGTGCTGAGACGATTACGGAGCAATGAACACAAAAAATAGGAATGTAAAAAAATGAACTTTTTGAAGGTTTGATTGCAATGTTTATCTCAATTTTTGGATTGGCGTTTATGGGGTTTTACGGCTGAACTCCTCATATATTTATATGGCGACTTAGTAGACTAATATAAATATATATATATATATATATATATATATATATATATATATACAGTAATCTGCATTGACCTTTCAGGCAAGGAGTCACACGTGGATATGATGATTGCACCAGGGAGTTTAGGTGGTGTAATGATTAGTACACTAGCCCGGAATGCCAGAGGCATGGGTTCGAATTCTGTTCTGTGCGCAATAGTTCCTAGTTTCATCACCTTCACGACATACATATATATACATGTATATATATATATATATAAAATATATTATATATATACACATATATCGATAATTTGAAGTCGGGTGGTTGGGCCGGTGGAGGCAGCCAACCCGATGGATGAACCCATTTACAGATGGGGTGGAGGGTTAATAGACCATTCCTGATTACTATGGGCGATAAGATCATTATCTATATATCTATGAACGTCATATATGTAATATGAGAGTGAGGAGTCACAGGGTGGACACATGCGGTGCCAACCAGTTGCCAACCATTTGTAGATGATGGTGGAAGGTTTTACAGGCCACTCCGATTATTTTGGGCCATTAGCCCTATATATACTTGTAGTTATATATATATATATATATATATATATATATACACACACAGTAAAACCTCTCTATACCAACCCCGCCACAGATCGACCACTCCCCTATATCGATCGCTATATTTGTGTCCCAAAAATACCATTGTAAGGATATTCTAACTCTCTAAATCGACCACCTCCCTAAATGGGCCACTTAAAGTCGGTCCCATGGTCGGTCGGTTAGAGAGGTTTTATGGGTCATTCTCCAAAACTCGCCACCACTTATTTGGTCTCCACTTTATGATGCTGATAATTAAGTCTTTGTTTTATTGATGGCAAGTCAAGTAATTATTGTAGCCTCTGTCTATTAGGTATGTTAGCAGTTCTACATGTAGTAAATTTATCCCACAAAGGATATCAAAATTATAATTGTAGGATTTTGCGCTAGAGTGAAAATGTGAAGATTTACACATTGACCCCCATACATGTAACCAAACTTCTTTTCAACTTATTTTTCAACTTTTTTCTTGTAATTCATAACCTTGTCTGCTTAACAGTAATCAATCAAATCTATGTTGTATATGTTAAAATGAGGTTCTGGATCTGTCTGATTTTCATGTTACATGAGTGATATTAATGTATTGCTCAATTTGTATAAGATCTAATTCAAAAAGTGAAACTCATTTTTTTTCAACTCTGACATATGCACAGCATGCAAACCTTCATAGGACATTGGATTAGGCTATTATTTGGAAGGATTTTTGCTATTATTTGGAAGGTTTTCACTTTTGGTTTCCATGTCACACTTTTGTGCCCAGTTTGAGAGAATGACCCATTATATATATGAAGAGTTCAGGCACAAAAACCATGTAAACGCCAATCGAAAAATGCAGTTTAAATAAATGATTTCTACCTGAAAAATAATTTTAATTCTCACTGATTTCACTTTTCATATAATCATATGGTTATGGAGCAATGAATAAAAGAGAAGGAATTCTTTTTAAAAGTTGTTGAACGTTTGATTCCAATGTTTATCTCCATTTTTGAATTGTTGCTTACGTGGTTATGTGCCTGAACTCTTCATGTAGTTACATAGTTATATGTATATATACGTCCTGTTAATTAACCGGGTACTGCAGGTATTGCAATACCTCAGGGAGTTTGACGCCCCTGCCCTGCAGAGTTGTAAACCACTGCTTTGTGGTACAGGTTCTTGACAGAACAGAAGGCTAAGGGAGCAAACCCTAAAGAGAAAACTATGTCAATGTGGCAGCCTTAAGGGCGGTTGATGTATGGAACTCCCAACATCTCCCGACCAGCCACTGCAGGGACAAATAGTTTTGCACCTGTCTGGACATGTTCTTGCCGGTGTGAAACCTCTATTTGCTCCACAAGAGAGTGCTGCTGGTAACTTGCAAAAGCCAGCAGCACTTCACCACTTTTGCAGGCAGCTTTCATGAAATGAAACCTGAAGCTGAGAGACATTAAGACCGAATCCTGGACATTACTCTCACAGCAGAGAGCTAAATGGAGAGCGCCAGTCAAGTAATGAAAGCAGTCTTTCTCATATCGCAACCAACAGCATGATGATGATGATGTTAATTAACTAGGCACGTTCCTTCTATCTCATGCTAGTAAAATTATAGCAACTGTAGTAAGCATAGTAATTATATACAACCTGTGGTCCACAACTGGTTCATCAAAGGTTGTGGTATGTGCTGTCCTGTCTGTGGGAAAGTGCATATAAAAGACCCCTTGCTGCTTATCGGAAAGAATAACCTATGTGACAGCAGCTGGTTTCCTCCAAAGAAATATGTCAGAATGACCATATGCTTGACGTCCAATAGCCGATGATATGAAAATCAATGTGCTCTAGAGTTGTTGTTAAGTAAAACACAAAACCCAGTAATTATGTGATATATAATTTATTATATGAATATAAAGGGGCGGAGCTTTTATCCCATGTGGTTTTATGGAACCTTATATTTAATTGCTTGCTATTTATTATGTATGTCTTATTTATTTTGTGATATTTGCTGCGGGCCAGAACCCGCTGCACCTGGCTGGTGCCACCTCCGTTTAGGCATAGGCCAGCCAGAGTGCGTCAGGATTACATGAGCTCTGAATCTTTTTCCGAATATGCTACTTGTTACGGATTGTGTTCACTGATTGTGTTGACTAATATGCCAATTGATTTCTGTGGTTCGTGCGGAGCTAGTCACAAGGGAGTGGAATGGGATTACTGTAGTATAAGGAGAGAAACACAGGGTTCAACAGGTAGAATGACACGTAGTGCAACTGCTAAAATGTCTAAGTCAGTTGCAGTGGAGACAAACTTGCAACCGTCGTTCTCTAAGCTGTTGTTGGTAGAGCAGCGGGAGGTCGCTAGAAGGGAGATAAAGGAGCTAAGACTGGAAGATGAACTAGTAGAATTAAGGGAGGAACATGATGGGCTGTTGGCGGCGAGAAAGAAAAAGGGAGGATTCACCAACCCGAGGGAGAATGAGTCACAAGGTGGCAAGGATGACATGAACACCGGCGTCCATTGCAAGATGGTGGACCTGGACCAACCGGTGTCGACCGGTATGACTGAATCAGGATATTTTACATATGGACGCTCATGAAACAGGTCACAGGCCCGAAGAAGATGACAGCATTTGTCTAGCAGTTCTTCCGCGGACAGTGTTGACAGGAAAATAAGAAGTAACTGGTCACTTAAGAGACATGTTGAATTAAAGAAGGACGTGAAGAAGTTAAACTGTCACAAAATTGTTTGGGCTATGGCGGCCTGGGTATTGGAAATCCCCAAAATGTCTACGCAAGATCACAGGGCAATGTGGGAGCATGTGTACTTTCTGTCACACCGGGCCCGCTATTGTGAGTACCAAGACAGTTCCCATGCAAATTATGACCTGTGCATACATAAACTAGCAGCTAAGGGTGGTTTTGAGCCTTTCTCCACTACTCACACTGGGAAGAGTGTGCCTAGACAATATATAGAAAAAAACAATCCTCCTCTACAAGTTTCAGTGAAAAGAAGGGGGCCAACAGAGGTGGGAAACCAAACATGACACGCTATGCCTGGAATAGTGAACAGGGTTGTGGCAGCAAGGAGGAGGAGTGCGGGTACGAACACAAGTCTTCTAATTGTGGAGGGAAAGGACATAAGAGGGTGACTTGTAAGAATTGACCGGTTTCCGGCGGTACCAAATGGACTGTGGTAGTACAATGGGTGGAGTGCCTGAACACAGGTCGTGCTACGGACAGTTACATGTGTGAGGTAACAGTACAGCAGTCGCGCGGTACGGACAATTAGCCCTCGACACAGTGGAAGGGTGAGACTGGAGGTAGGTGTGAATGGCCCACGGTAGGGCAAGAGTTAATTAAACCGGCCAACATGGGATGGGGTGATGCATCAGTCAATGTTGGAAGGGGCCAGAGGTGGTGACGTTGATAGGAAGAGTATGTACAAACATTCAACGTACACGAGAGAAAATAGCGGCGGGCCAATATGGGACGGGGTGCCCTGTCAGTCAATATTGAATAGTTTGCTCACTGACTGCAGCATAGATGGGGATTGTGCTGGGATGGATACACAGCCACAGGTATCATCGAATACGGGAGAGGATGGGAGTATGTGTACATCAATGGAGGAAGGTGCTGGGAGGAGCAGCCGGGTGTCACAAGACGAGGATGTGCGATTGGAGGATCACATCCACCGGAGACTACTAGAGGAGGTCCCACAGCAGAGGGACATGCATGTGGAGTATGCGGCTATTATGGAGCAAGCGGGACTATACAAACAGCTGACCAAGGTGTGCGCCATGATAGCGTGGGGAAGGCTGGGAGAAGCTGTTGTGGGTGCATTATGATGACAGCGAACACTGGTGTGTCTCAGTGAGAAAGAAGGACGACAGTGCATACAGGACTTTCCGGGTGGACATTGACTGCTTCATGGGCACCTGTGGGTGCATCTATGAACTATGTGCTATGCCATGTCGACTTAAACCATGTAATTCTTTTACAGAAGCATTTTGCAGGGGCGAGATTGACATGGATGCATTGTTTCTATTGCTGCGCATTGTGTTTGGTTTTCATGTCATTGATGCGAACTGTGATGTAATGTTTGCTAGTCAGCCAGTTAGGAAGAAATCTAAATGGGAGAGGGGCATAATAGAAACCAGGTTAGCAGCTGAGTTGGAGAGCGGGGTCCTCATGAGGGTGGAGAGTCTACCAACTTGCGTACATGAGATCTTTGTCATACCAAAATACGACGGCAGTGGAAGGAGTGTAATTGATTGTAGTAAGCCTAAGGGCGGGAGCATGAACAACTACACAACTGGAGTGGCTCCTAAATTTAAATATAAGGGTCTTGACAATGTAGTGGAATGTTTGGAGAGGGGGGACTATTTAGCCAGCATTGACATTAAGGATGCGTATTGCGCGGTCCATATCTACCCCGAGCACAGAAAACACCATGGGCTTCACTGGGTTTTTGAGGGCGATACTACTGAAACATATATGGTGGACAGGAGGCTCTGTATGGGTTTCTCTTCGAGTCCTTATAATTTTTCGAGGATATCAGATTTCATCGTGTCTTGTGCAGGTAGGGAAGGGGTGGGCAGAATGGTTAACTATTTGGATGATTTCTGCATCTTGGGTGGTATGAAGAGAGAGGCTAGGGTCTACCAGCAACGTGTTCTCACCATATTGCGCCGTTTTTTTTTTTTTATCAGTTTAAAAAAAAACTGGTGTCTCCCTGCCAGGAAAATATGATTTTTAGGTATTGATGTAAACTCTGAGACACTCGAGCTGACTCTCCCCGATGATAAATTAAAAAAGTTACGCAACATTTTGTTGCATTTCCTAGGTCGGAAGAAGGCGACTCCTAGGGATCTAGAGAGACTGGTGGGACACTTGGCTCACTGCGCCATGGTTATTAGGGGCGGCCACACTTTCAGCAAACAGGTCTATGAATTGATAGGAACTCTCCGGGAGCCTTTTTATAAGGTGTGGGCTAAACGCCGGATTTAGAGAAGATATTAGCTGGTGGGCAGCCCTCGCCGCAAGGTTTAATGGGAAGGCTAGGATGCTCAGAAAATTTGTAGTAGTTGTATCCATCTACAGTGATTCTTGAATTTGGGCACTGGGCACTCACTACACATGGGCGTGATTGGCTCATTGCATCTTTTAAGACTGAGGATGATGAGATGTTGGGTCGTGTCATGGGACATCACCATGTACCAGTCCCCGCAGGGGTGGGAACTGAGCATATAAATGTGAAGGAGATGACGGCTGTGATGGAGGGAGCCATCCGCTGGGCATCGAGCTGGGGAGGTTCCGAGATTGTATTTATAACAGAGTTGAGTGTAGTTCAGGCTGCACTTAATTCTGGCAGGTCTAAGTTGGTAGAAATCATGGGGATGCTCCGGAAGCTGTTCTGACTTGTGATAGAGAAGAATTTCACTTTCTTATCAACATATGTAAATACCACCGTTAATGTTGTGTGTGATGCCCTGAGTAGGTGGGATGTGGAGGCAAGTAGTGTTAGGATTAGAGCAGTGGATGTGGGGAGGATAATGTGCTGTGCACATCTTTTTGATGCTCCCCTGTTCTGTCATTCCAGAACTGGAGGCACTGAGGGCAGAGCAGCAGGGATATGAGAGACAATTCTACTCCCAGAATTCAATTACAATGAGATCGGTCCAAATACAGAAATATTTTGAATTTCTCGACCAGTTCTCGGAGGACCGGGCGCCGCTTCCATGCTCTTCTGAGCGCCTGGCGCTGTATCCCTCCTGGCTCGCCAGAACGCTCGCATACCAGTCGGTGAACTATTTATCTGGACTAAGTGTCTTTCTGTGCCAGAATGGCTCTCAGGGTATCAGATATGATGATATGTATTGCAAGTGACAATTAAGGGCATCAGGTGCCAGAAAGGGGATACGCCACGGCAGGCCGCCCCAATGCTTCTGACCATGTTGTTGAGGCTCTTTGCACTATTGACTTTGAGTACAGTGTATGTTACGTGGAAAGTGACAGAGTCAGACTCGACTTTGCATAGGGGGACAATACCTTTTTCGACTGGGGGATGCTAATTAGGGTCAGGCGCTCAAAAACTATTCAGTTTGCGGAGCGGGTACTTGAGGTGCCAGTTGCACATTGTCCTAACAGAGTGCTGTGCGCAGTGTATTGGATATTGCACCATTTCAGGGAACTGAGGGCTGAATTGGGGGATTTAGCCTTTAGGATTCCTGTAGGAGGGCAGGAGTCTAGGCCGATGACTTATAAGGCTTATCAGGGTATGCTGAAGTTATTTGCAAATCAAACAGGGTTGGACAAGCTATATCTCAACTCACACTCGTTGAGGAGAGAGGGATGCACCTATTTGGCTATGTCCAGTGCTTCTATTGAAGAAATTAAGGTCAGTGGGGACTGGGCATCTGAGACTGTTTATTCTTATTTGAAAATGCCTTTGCAACCCAGGATTCTGAATGATGTACAGGTGGCCATAAGGCTGACTATTGTGGCGGAACGGTCTGAGGAGTGGTTGGGGCCTGTTTTATTGCTCGGCCAAATGGGCCTCGGAAATAAAGATAGGCTTCCAAAACTCCTCGTCTCGTCTCTTTTATTATCCTCCTATGTCGTAGCCTGTTTTATGTGATATATAATTTATTATATGAATATAAAGTGGTGGAGCTTCTATCCTATGTGGTTTTATGGAACTTTGTATTTAATTGCTTTCTATTTATTATGTACGTCTTATTTATTTTGTGATATTTGCTGCGGGCCAGAACCCACTGCACCTAGCAGGTGCCACCTCCGTTTAGGCATAGGCCATCCAGAGGGCGTCAGGATCACATGAGCTCTGAATTTGTTCCTTTTTGCTCTGTAGGTAGGGCTGTTTTATTGCTCGGCCAAATAGGCCTCGGAAATAATGGTAGGCTTCCACCACTCTTCCTCTAGTCTCTTTTATTATCCTCCTATGTCGTAGCCTATTTTATATGCATATTTATGCACATAATACCAACAACTGGGGGGATTTTGTCTCCCAATCTGTACTAAGCCTAATATGTGTAGCGTTGTATCCCAAGCTGCAGTAAGCATAGTCTCGTGGGGAGTGATGAAAATGGGAAATATTGCGCATACAGCAAGAATCGAACCCACATATCTCGCATTCAGGGCTAGTCTGTTAAACATTACACCACCTAGGCTCACTGACAATGATCACCCTATCCATGCTTACCTGTCCTTGCCTAAGAGGTCAATGCAGACTACTACAACCACATACATAATATGTGCTGTATAATTAATTATGCAAGTATTATTTTAGGATGAAGGCGGGTATTATCTAAATCGGGATAATATCCAATATATATCTAAGAACAACTGCTTAGCCTACCAACTTTGGGAATGCAAATGTGTCTACTTGTCAGCAACTATTCATCAAATTTGTAGGTCATACAACTGACTGAGAAATGCACTCCCTTCACATCTAATTATTCTGCTGTCTTCTTTTGCTCCCTACGACCCTGTCTGCTGGAGTAGCGCATTCCATAACACCACCCAGCCCACCGCTTGGCTGCATCTACTCAGCCCCGGGGAATGCTACAGCATGATGCACTAGTTTTGCCACCTGGCTTGTCTTCAAATTTTGACTTTTCGTACGTGCCAGCCATAGAACTTCTCATCCAAACCGTGACTTGTCTTGTTCATGTAAACGTAGGAGTTAAATAATACATTGGTAACGCTGCATCAAAATATATAATAAACATAGCACATAACCTAATTGGCGTCCTGATATGACCTTAGATGTTGCTAGGACGTAAAACAACAACAAACAAACATAACCTATTTGTGTCTCCCAATATTATTATTAGGGCTGCTGTGGCATCACAGTCTGTTGGTAGACCTTCTTTTTTTTTTACAACCTATGACGTCTCTCAAGTAGGTCAGCATGCCCAAATAAGGAGGTCGTTAATTAGCAGCCGACTCGTTTATCTTGCCACTGAGAACTAACAAAGATAACAATAACTGCCTCATTAATTATCACTCGTATAGTAAGAATTCTTGCTAGTATCATGGGGATGATGAAAATGGGAAATATTGCGCCCAGAGGGCTGTAGAGAACATGGAGAAATGGAGAAAACTGATTGCAAAGTCTTCAGTCGTGCCCCAATGACCCTTGCAGTTCAGGGTTTGATGATGATGATGATGATGATGATGATGGGTGCAATCCACCCCACCATTACCCATACATACACTCACAATGTCAGACATTTATAGCATGTTTACATAACATGATAATGCGGATATACGTAATAAACAGACCTCAACGGCTCCCATCCCAGACTGCATCACAACCAATGAGCGTCGTGCAAAGTCCACTTCCGTTAAACTGAACCGTTATCTATGTTATTATATGTGCGTTGCGCGCTTCTCTGTGGTTTTGTGTGTTCGGCATATTTCATATATAAATGTACAGTAAAACCTCCCTAAGCCACCACCTCCACAGATTGACCACTCCCCTATATCGATCGCTTTATAGTGAATGGTAGACAGGAAGTGTAAATACTTATTTGTGGGTCCCACCAATACCAGTGTAACCATATTCTCACTCCCTAAACTGACCACCTCCCTAAATCTACCACTTAAAGTCGGTCCCAAGGTCGGTCGATTTAGAGAGGTTTTACTGTATTCGGTTAATAACTACGAGTTACCTCACTTTACTTTGAAACAACTTGTATTTTAAAAGGTTCAGGTAAATATATCCCGAAGTGAAAACATATCAAGTTAATTTTAGTGCTCGCACTATAATGATGGACACCATATTGAGTGACAGGTTCTGTTAAAGCCCCAGTCACACATAGCCGGACGAGCCCCGGATTTTGAGCCGGACCACCCACGGACCAACGGCCCGGACTGTCCCGGACCACCACGGATAAAATCACTGTTTTCGTCGACTTTTGCCTCGCAGTCACACTTTCCCGGACGAGCCCCGGACCGCCCCGTACCACCCCCGGACTGCCCCCGGACTGGGCCGGACCACCACGGATAAAATCACTGTTTTCGTCGATTTTTGCCTCGCAGTCACACCTTCCCGGACGAGCCCCGGACGAGCCCCGGACGGTAATGGATCATCTATAATAATAGTGAAATCAACCGCTGACCTCATTTCTGACTATAGCGTGTTTACGATGCCTACTCGGCTCATGCAGCAGGAAGTGTCCTTCCGGAAGTGCGCAGATGCATGCGCACACGACCCATATTTACGTTACTGCACTGTGTCAGTATTATTTACCAATTGCATGATACAGTTGTTATGTCAGCACTGACCTAACCTGGATCTCTCGGATCCTGTTTGTCGCAGTTGGCTCCGGTTCCAACGGTCCTCTTTGCGGGCATTGAGTGGCACCAATGTGGACAAAGTTGACGCATTTCTATGGAATGAAGAGATTTGTATACATCTGTAGAAAAGTGTACCGCTACACATCCTACAGATGTCATGGTGCACGCCCTACAAATGTCATGATACATATCCAATTTAAATTAGGGTACACGCTCAATAGATGGCATGATGCACACCCTATATGTCATGATATAGACCCTACACAGGTCATGATACACACCCTATATATGTCATTGTACACACTCTAGGAATGTTATTTTACACATCTTACAGATGTCATGATGCACACCCTACATATCATGATGTCATGATACACACCCTATAAATGTCATGATGCACACCCTACAGATTTCCTTTTAGATTCTACATATGTCATGATGCACATCCTACATATGTCCTGATATTTATCCTACAGATATCATGATACATATTATACATATGTCATGGTACATACCCTACAGATGTCCTGGTACACGCCATATAATTAACAGGATACACATTCTACAGATGTCCTGGTTGTTTGTTTGTTTGTTGTTGTTTTACGTCCTAGCAGCATCAAAGGTCATATTAGGACGGGTACCGGCTTGTGACAGTGCACACGCATGGCGACTTTATAGTGCTGCCCCACTGGAAGACCAGGCTGCCAGCACCATGACCTGATATCCCGCTCAGTCACATTATCCTGACACTGAGCCAACCAGTCCTTGCCCCATCCTATTAATGCCGAGCGCCAGGCTAGGAAGCAACAAGTATCAATTTTTAAGGCATTGGTTTGACTCGACCAGGGCTCGAACCCACGACCCCACGATCTACCAACACGGGAGACGGACGCTCTAACTCATTCGGCCATCCCGTCTCGTCCATGTCCAGATACATACCCTAGAAATGTCACGATATACATCCTATAAATGCCATGATGTACACTCTATATGTCACGATGCACACCCTACAGATGTTGCGATGTACACCCTACAGATGTTGCGATGTACACCCTACAGATGTCCTGATGCATATCCTCCAGATGGCATGATGCATATCCTACATATATCATGATGCACATCCAACATATGTCATGATATATGCCCTACAAATGTCTTAATGCACACCTTACAAATGTCCTGGTACATATCCTACATATGTCATGATGCACATCCTATAAATGTCTTGATACATATTCTATAAATGTCCTGGTACATATTCTACAGCTGGCATGATACATATTCTACATATGTCATAATGCACATCCTACAGATGCCATGATACACGCCCTATAAATGCCATAATGCACACTTTATAGATGTACTGATGCATATCCTACACATATCATTGATACACATTCTACATATGTCATGATGCACACTCTATATGTCATGATGCACAACCTACACATGCACTGGTGCACATCCTGCAAATGTCCTGATGCATATCCTACAGATGGAAAAAAAAATATATATATACAGTAAACCCTATCTAACCGACCACCTCCACAGAACGACCACTCCCCTATATCGATCACTTTATTTGGGTCCCAACAATATCATTGTAACCATATTCTAACTCCCTAAACCGACCCCCTCCCTAAACGAACCACTTAGAGCCTGTCCAAAGGTCGGTCGATTTAGAGAGGTTTTACTGTATATATATATATATATAATTTTAGCAGCAAGTGAGGGGAGGAACCTCCAGCGAGGGGGGGGGGCCACTGGGGTCCGAGAGGGGGCGCCACTAGGCATGGTCCGGAGTAGTAGTAGGATGTCGACGACTTCCATGAACTTATATTCATATAATTCTTGTACACACATGTGTATACTTACATGTGTGTAACCACTGCTCACTGGACTTTGTGTATTAGACTCACTTCGGAGTGTGAGAGTGAATAAGCCATTTAAGGGAGAGACAAGAGGAGAGGGAGAAGTGTAGAGGAGAGAGGAGAGAGGAGAGAGGAGAGGGGAGAGAGGAGAGAGGAGAGAGAGAGCAATCAATCGAGGGTGTCTGCAGGGAAAGGATTGTATGGTTGTTTGGGAAGTAGTTGGTTGGTTGTTTGGGTTTTACATCCTGGTAACATCTAAGGTCATATCAGAACGGGTACGGCCTTGTCACAGTACACACTCATGGCAACTTTATAGTGCTGCCTCACTGGGAGGCCAGGCCACCAGCACCGGGACCTGATATCCCACTCAGTCACATTATCCTGACACTGAGCCAACCAGTCCTTTCCCTAGCCTAATAATGCCGAGCTCTCATACTATGCTCTCATACGTTGCGCAACATGTTTAACGGTCGCTAGCGGAACGTTTGGAGCATGTTCTGCCAACGCTAGGTAAATGCCGCACATGCGAGAGGCATGTTAGCCACGTTGTGCCAAACTTTATTTGTTTTTTTTCTCATGTGTTGACATAAGTTACCACTACGTCGGACCAACGCTACACTTACGTCCGCTACGTTGTGCTGATGTCCAACTTTTCACCCCGCGCCTAAAGGTTTTACGCTTCTCGACGTAAAAAAGTGATTTTATGCATTGGTGGCACGCTTGCGAAATGCGTCGTAACATGACAGGACCTTAAGTTGTGGGAAGTAGCAAGAGCAGCTTACTATTCAGAAGTGGGGGTGGGGGAGAAGGGGAGGGGGTGATTATGTGATTGGGCAAATGTGTCACAGAGTTGAATGAAATCATGCGTCTTGATTGGTCCCCGCTGATAGTGATACAGCACTAAGAAGTGGAGCGATGCTTTGTGACGGTAACTGGCAATAGCTGGCGCCCTCTATCGGATTCACATTAGACTCCCAGTTGAATGACTCCAGCCACATCATTGGGCCTATTATTCCCCGATATGGCGCTTGAAGCTCGAGTGTCTAAGCGATAAGTATATGGTGGTGGCTTAGGGATGTGGTAGGGGTTTAGGTGTGTGTGGTGGGGGTTGACGGTGTGTGTGCTTGGTGGGTATGGTGGGGTGGGGGAGGGTGTATGGTGTGTGGGATTTAGGGGGTGTTGTGGGGGTCTAAGGGAAATGGCAAAACACACAAGACCTTGGCCCCTCACGAGTTGCCACCTGCCAACAGTATATTGCAGAAAGATGTTGCAACGAAAGTCTCCCATTAGGCTAATGTTGCATAGTCCAATATTTTTGAATTTCTGTAATTTTCTGAGATACATATATTAGGTTGGTCGTTCTAATCTACCATACTTTAGCTTGAATTAAATTTTATTTTAAATGGTTAACTTTTGAGATATTTGAAGTGCAAAAATACAAAATTGAAAAATATTCACACACAACAGGAGTTTTCCTATCTCAGGGGTAACTAAAGACAGGTATTATTCTATATAAGTTTTGCGATGTGAACCCAGAATGGTTACTGAGTCATGAAAAGACAAATGTATTGCTTAGTGTATGGTCGGTGTGGTGGTAAAACAGTGATTGCTAATGGAAGACATTTCCCAAAGCAAGGAGAGAAAAGAGGAACCGTGACTGGTGTGGATGATATATATATATATATATATGCATGTACACAGAGCGAGACTGAGAGGAAGATATTGATTTGGGAGGTGAGTATCTTATTCCTCTGTCGGCAATGTTTGTTGCTTACATATAATTTAAACAAAGTCTTCATAAAATGAGCATGTTCTTTGCATGCAATGCAAATATATAATATTCATCTTTATATTTCAGTTGTATAAATGAGCTAGATATTCATGTGTCTATATATATATATATATATATATATATATATATATATATATATAGTAATTACCTCACTATAATAATCTGGTGGATTTATCACCCTCCTTATGTAGATTACCATTAGTGCGAATTTGAAGATACAAACAGTGAACATCTAGTAAGTCTTAGCCTGAAGCCTTCCTACATCCCTAGGGTTCAGGGTTCAGGGTTCAGGGTTCAGGGCTAAGGGATACTAAGCACCACAGAGTCAATCTGTTGCCGTCCATACCACCCATTATTGCTTTTCTCTCTACTTGCTTCAGGAAATGTGTTCCATTAGGAATCACTGCTTTACTATCATTCCAGCCATACCCTAGACGATAACTTTGTCTTAGGAAAATGGGGAGGGAATATATTATGCATAGATACATATATTTTTATACCACCTGGATGTCAGTAGGACAAACAATGAGGAGGGACTATATTCTTCTGTCTAGATACATCTGTATTTATACAACCTGGATGTGAGTTGGAGAAACAATGAGGAGGCACTATATTCTTCTGTATAGATACATCTGTATTCATACAACCTGGATGTGAGTAGGACAAACAATGAGGAGAGACTATATTCTTCTGTATAGATACATCTGTATTTATACAACATGGATGTCAGTAGGACAAACAATGGGGGGACTATATCCTTCTGTATAGATACATCTGTATTTATACAACCTGGATGTCAGTAGGACAAACAATGAGGAGGGACTACATTCTTCTGTATAGATACATCTGTATTTATCAAACCTGGATCTGAGTAGGACAAACAATGAGGAGGGAGTATATTATTCTGTATAACTACATCTGTATGTATACCACCTGGATGTGAGTAGGACAGACAATGAAGGGGGGCTATATCCTTCTGCATAGATACATCTGTAGTTATACACCCTGGATGTGAGTGGGACAAACAATGAGGAGGGACTATAATCTTCTGTATAGATACATCTGTATTTATACCACCTGGATGTGAGTAGGACAGACAATGAGGGGGAACTATATTCTTCTGTATAGATACATCTGTATTCATACAACCTGGATGTGAGTAGGACAAACGATGAGGAGGGACTATATTCTTCTGTATATCTACATCTGTATTTATACCACCTTGATGTGAGTAGGACAGACAATGAGGAGGGACTATATTCTACATAGCTACACTTATGTTTGTAGCATCTGCCTGTGAGTAAGAGAAACAATGAGGAGGGACTATATTCTACATAACTACATCTATATTTGTAACACATGGCTGTGAGTTGGACAAACAATGAGGGACTATATTCTACATAGCTATATATATATATTTACACCACCTGACTGTGAGTATGACAAACAATGAGGAGGGACTATATTCTACATAGCTGCATCTACATTTCTAACAGCTGACTGTGAGTATGACAAACAATGAGGAGGGATGATATTCTACATAACTACATCTATATTAATGCCCCTTGACTGTGAGTAGGACAAACAATGAGGAGCGACTATATACTACATAGCTATATCTACAATTGTAACAGCTGGCTGTGAGTATCACAAACAATGATGAGAGACTATATTCTACATAACTACATCTATATTTATGCCCCTTGACTGTGAGTGTCACAAACAATGTGGAGGGACTATTTTGTACATAACTACATCTATATTAATGCCCCTTTACTGTGAGTATCACAAACAATGAGGAGGGACTATTTTGTACATAACTACATCTATATTAATGCCCCTTGACTGTGAGTGTCACAAACAATGAGGAGGGACTATATTCTACATAGCTACATCTACATTTGTAACAGCTGGCTGTGAGTATCACCAACAATGAGGAGGGACTATATTCTACATAACTACATCTATATTAATGCTCCTTGAATGTGAGTAGGACAAACAGTGAAGAGTGACTATATACTACATAGCTATATCTACATTTGTAACAGCTGGCTGTGAGTATCACAAACAATGAGGAGGGACTATATTCTACATAACTACATCTATAGTTATGCCCTTTGACTGTGAGTGTCACAAACAATGAGGAGGGACTATTTTGTACATAACTACATCTATGTTAATGCCCCTTGACTGTGAGTGTCACAAACAATGAGGAGGGACTATTTTGTACATAACTACATCTATGTTAATTCCCCTTGACTGTGAGTATCACAAACAATCAGGAGGGACTGTATTCCACATAGATACACCTATATTTATACCAACAGGCTATGAATAGGACAAACACTTATGAGGGATTATATTTTGCATAGCTACATCTACATTTGTACCACCTGTCTGAGAATAGGACAAACCATAAGGAGGGACTATATTCTAAATCTAACCAGATACATCGATGTTCCTAGTAGCCTACTTTATTTAGTAGGTGCCACATCTGGACAGAACACCCACGTCCTTCTGAGCTGTCACACCATGCAGCCTCCCACCCCCCACCCCCATCTGCTCTCTGCTTTCAGCTCTCTGCTCTCTGCTCTCTGCTCTCAAGTCTCTGCTCTCCTCTCCCTGCACTCTTCTATCTGATCTCTTCTCTCTGATCCATTCTATCTGCTCTCTGCTCTCTGCTCTCTATTCTCTGCTCCCTGCTCCCTTCCCCATGCTCTCTGTGCTCTGCTCTCTGCCCTCTAACCTCCGCCCTCCACATTCCATCCTCCACTGTCCTCTCCCCGCCCTCTGCTCTCCACTTTCTTCTCTCTGTTCTCTCTTCTCTGCTCCATACTCTCTGCTCTCTTCTCCCTGTTTTCTTCTCTCTCTTCTCTCTGCTCTCTTCTCTCTGCTCTCTTCACTCTCCTCTCTGCTTTCTCTTATCTACTCCCTACTCTCTGCTCTCTTCTCCCTGCTCTCTTCTCTCTTATATCTACTCTCTGCCCTCTCTGTTCTATGCTCTCTGCTCTTAACTCTCTGCTCTCCACTATCGGCTCTCCGCGCTCTGCTCTCCACACTCTGCTCTCTGCTGTCTGCTCTCAGCGTTCCACTCTGTGCTCTCTGCTCTATGCTGTCCGCTCTCCGCTCTCCACCCTCTGCTCTCCGCTCTCTGCTCTCCGCTCTCTGTTCTCTGCTCTCTGAAAAAGGGAATCACACATAAACCGAGACTTGCGTCGAGCTCTCCCCGGAATGGTCGGGTGTTTCTCTAAAGAACACGATTGCCTCCATCATTCACCTCGCGCCACGTGTCGAGGAGTGTGGGTTGGTGTGTGTGGGTATGGATGAGTGTGGCTGGGTGTGGCTGGGTGGTGTGGGTGGAGGTTGGTGGGGATGGACGGGGTGGAGGTGGAAGGGTGGGTGAGACGTCTCTGGTTGTATATTTCAAGGTTCCCCGAGCCCAGCCAAGCCAAGCAGCTGCCACTCGCTCCCCTCCCCCCCCCCTTCATCCCCTCCCTTGCCCTTCCTTCCACCCCTTCCCCCCTCCCTCCTCCCTGTCTCCCTCCCTCTTTGAACCTTTACCCTCACGTCACCTGCTACCCCAACCCTTATTTTCCTTTCTCCTCCGCCACCTTTTGCTACTTCCTATCCATACTCTCTTCTCTGCTACCTTCAACCCTTCCTCTCGTCATCTGCTACCCTCAACCCCTCCTCTCCTCATCTGCTACCCTCAACCCCTAGTCTCCTTCTCTGCTTCCCTCAACCCTTCCTCTCCTCATCTGCTACCCTCAACCCCTAGTCTCCTTCTCTGCTTCCCTCAACCCTTCCTCTCCTCATCTGCTAATATCAACCCTTAGTCTCCTTCTCTGCTACCCTCAGCCCCTCCTCTCCTTATCCGCTACCCTCAACCCCTAGTCTCCTTCTCTGCTACCCTCAGCCCCCTCCTCTCCTTATCTGCTACCCTCAACCCCTAGTCTCCTTCTCTGCTTCCCTCAACCCTTCCTCTCATCTGCTACTCTCAACCCGTAGTCTCCTTCTCTGCTACCCTCAGCCCCTCCTCTCCTTATTTGCTACCCTCAACCCTTTGTCTCCTTGCTACCTTCAACCCCTTTTCTCATTCCTGATAATCTCAACCTCTGCGCTCCCTCCTATCTACCCTCAATCCCTCATTTCCTTCCTACTAGACACAACCCTCCTCTTTCTGCTACCCTTATTCCATACTCTCTTTCCTGCTACCCAAAACCACACTTAACCTGTTGCCTACAACCCATGCTCTCCTACAAACCCTATTGCTACCCCAACCCCATTCTCTCATTCCCACAACCCAGAATCCCTACCGAATGGGATGAGCGAATCACAAAGGGCGCTGACTGGCTTCCTGTGTGGGGAATAAATCGTGAGTTCGAACCCCAACAGAGTCAAACCGCTGACTTCCAAAATCGGTGTCACGATCTACTCTGATCCTCGGCATTAATGGGATATGGAAAATACCTAATTGCCAAATATGAGGATAAGCTGCATGTGTGGGTGCTGGCAGCCTGGTCTCCCAATTGGGAAGCACTATAAAGTCACCATGAGCGTACACTGTCTGCTGGACTCACCTTTACCCGTCCCTTCCTCCTAAACCCTTGCTGCTGTCGACTGGATACGAGTGCTGTGCTACCGCTGGACTGAAGTGATTTGGGGCCGCCCCAACGATTCGTTGTTTAATTGTTGTAAAGACATCCCCAGCTTCTACAACCGTCCTACCAGAAGATTAATCTTCAACCAAAGATTGGACTGATTTATCGGTGCCTCTCTCTATGGCTGCAGTTCTGCAGCCGGTAACCGTCGTAAGGTTACGAACCCCCAGAAGTCAGTCACTGTCACAAGTACTGTCTCATGCTGATATGACCTTAGATGTTGCCAGGACGAAAAACTCCAACAACCAACCAACCAGGCTTCTCTGGATCCCTGGTACCCTTGCCTTCTGCCACTAATCACCACCCCGAGCCCTCTCTGCCCTCTCCCACTTCATCAGACAAACAAGCTCGTCTCACTACGAAATCACCCCCAGGCGTTATCTCAACTGTGTTCTTATTTCATCCTTTTTTTCTTTCATTATTTCTGTGTTCAAAATACTCATAGACAGTTTAGTGAGGAATACATTGCAAATGCTTATAATGTAATACGCGGATTCGGGCAAAGTGTTGTACTTACTAAGCGAAATTCAACTATTCATGCATCAGATTTAACAGTTGGCAGGTAGCTTCGATTAATTCTAAATTGGCGCATGTCTACTACAGTAGTACTAGCACAGTCAACGTCGGTGATGGATTAATTCTCATGGGATGATATTGAATTTCTTCTTTGGATTTTCTTGTCGTCCTTTTAAAAATGACTTCCGGGTACTTTTCATGGTATCGGAATGTAGAATCTCGTTCAGATAACTCATTTTAATATGTATGTGAATTTGTGCTATGGTTAGCTTTAATTCTTTGTCAATATATTTGTGTATATATAATATGCTCGGGCGGGGGAGGGGGGGTCTAAAAACTGAAGTTGCATAGTCCTATTCTTTTGAATTTCTGACTGTAAAGTAATAACACTAATCTACATTAGGTTGATCATAACAGTCTTTTAAAAAAAAAATGTATTGAAGATTTATACTGCCTATCATGGATAAGCCTGAATAGGCTTGTTTTCACCATTAGACAGTTTGTCGATAGAAAGCCCGAGCCTACACTTTTACCGACCCAAGGGGTTTTTAACCTCCCACACCACATAGACATGGTATGAGAGCAACTGGCCTTTGATGCCCCTGTAAGTTACACACAGCGGTGGAAATCCAAATTGGCAGAGGTGGGGGCACAGGTAATCGAACCACTGACCTTCAGATTAGGAGTCCGACCTAGAAAAAAAGTCAGACACTCTAACCACTCCGCCACAGAGAACTTTATTTTAGTATGAGTAACATATATCTTAAAGCGTTAACTTTGGAGATATTTGAAATTACTTTTTATCAAAATGTTGGACATTGGTCACAATGTTGACATTGCGTTTGATTTGGTGGGAGTGACATGCCGCTTCTCTCAACCGCTGCACTTTTGGACTTTGAGAGTCCACCATTTATCCACCCAATTGGTCACTGAGCTCTCACACCTTTCTTCCCCGCTGTCCTCGTCTCACCACTCTCTCCTCACTTATCGATGAGCCAGTTACATTCACACTCCACCACTTATTCATAGTACAGTATAACCCCGTTAAACCAAATTTGAAGGGACCCTAGAAATTTGTTTGGATTAACCGATCATTGGTTTAACCGAGCCTTGACTTTGACTTGGGTTTGGCTAAAACGAGGGTGCATTATGAATGTACAATGTATGTGGACACTATTTTTTTGGTTCAAGTATTTATTCATCGAATAATATCTTTTGTCAGCACCAGAGCACTGGTCTTCCGGCCGTACAATACAATTCCTTAATACATAAATGAAACTACTATCAGTCGTAATAGCGACTGTATGCAAATCCTGTTTGTTACTAAAAGTATTATACATTTTATAAATGAAGTATCAGCTGTAGTAGTAACTGCGTACTAAAAGTATTATACATATTATAAATGAAGTATCAGCTGTGTACAAGTCCAGTCCAATAAAAGTATCATGCATAAATGAAACTACTATCAGTTGTAATAGTGACTGCATGCAAATCCTGTTTGTTACTAGAAGTACTATACCTTTTATAAATGAAGTATCAGCTGTAGTAGTAACTATGTACAAATTCAGTCCAAAAAAGTATCATGCAAATTCAGTCAACAATATGTATTACATGGGTATAGAAAGAAATATATCAAAATATATATACCTATTTTCAAATACATGCACAGTATATATGCAAATCAGTGGGTCCGATCACAATTAATATGCTGGTAGCCAGCAAATACCTACACTGATTTTCCCATAAATGTAAGTCATCATATACTGAAGGATATGGTATGATGGTGACAAGAACACTAGATGTGAATGTGTATGATGTTAATTTTGCAATATTGTCATTTAATTTGTAATTTTTAGTTCTTTGTATTGTATAATTTGATGAATGGAATGGGGGTCTGAGAATGTATTGGGGATAAAAAGGTACTAGGTACGTACTGGACGTTTGAGCAGGTGTGGGTTGGGGCTTAGCTCACTGGGCCATGTAGTGAATTTGAGACCATTTGTATGTATGTGTGTACAGGGGTCAGGGCAAGGGTGGCCTTTAGGATACCTGCAACTGTGTAGGGGTCTGACAGGCCTGTTGTATTTTTATTAAGTTTTTGAATTCAAGGAGACTTGTGGACCGTCTTGTCCTCACTGGGAGTTTATTCCATAATGTACCACCTCTGTAAATTGGTGCTTTAGTCAGCTTGTTTGTTAGTGGCTTGGGCATTTTTAGGAGTGTAGCATCACTCTGTCTGGTGACTCTGTTTGTATGGTCAACATATTGCTTGTCATTCGATCTTTTATACATTAGAGTAAGGAGATGTGAGTCCCTCCTTTGGCTAAGGTAGCTGATTTGTGCTTTGGTATGCATTTCCTTTACAGACAGGTTTTTACCTCTGTAGACAGTTCTAAGTGCCCTGTTTTGAATCCTCTGTAATTTGGTTTCCTGCTGTTTCGTCAGTAGTCCATAGATCAAATCATTGTAGTCAATTATTGATAGAATAGTGGCTTTATATAGCAAAAGAGCTGTGTTCTCACTCATATAGTATCTAATTTTCCTAAAAGTTGTCATTTTCACGGCTATCATTTGATTGAGTTTTGACAGTTGTCGATTACCATTAAGCGTTGAATCGAGTGTGGTCCCTAAATATTTGTATGTGTCTACCTCATTCAGTGCTGTATCACCCAAATGTAGAGTGATAGGTTGTGCTCTTGATTTGTTTGCTTTGGTTGCAAAAATGATGTATTCAGATTTCTTTGCATTTATTGTCAGTTTATTTTCCTTACACCAGATGTTAACTTTAGCTAGCACATCCTCAGCTATCTCTGCTGCAGATTCAATGTTTTGTCCATGGACTGTGAGGGCAGTATCATCAGCAAAAAGTGTAAACATTGCCTCCTTTGTTACCAAGGGCAAGTCATTAATAAATATGAGGAAGAGTAGTGGCCCAAGTGTAGAACCCTGGGGTACTCCAGTTGTAATTGATCTCTCTGTTGATTTAGTGTCATTTATTTGTGTAACTTGCTGCCTATTTGATAGATAGTTGGCTATAAATGTACAAGATTTAGGACAGAGTCCTGCTCTTTCAATTTTCCAGAGTAAAAGTTCATGGTCTATGGTGTCAAAAGCTTTCTTGAAATCAAGAAAGACGGTTATTGTCAGTTCTCCTCTATGCATGTTGATCAGGAGTTCATCCAACAGACTGGCTAATGCTATTGTGGTTGATTTCTCCTTTCTGAAGCCATTTTGCTGTTTGGTAAGGTAGTTGGTGTCTTCTAGAAAGGTTTTTATTTGGTCGTGGATTATTTGTTCAATGACCTTGCCAGGAAGGGGTAGTATTGATATTGGTCGCAGTTCATTACATGAATTAGGTGTGACAGTAGCTATTTTCCATTTATCCGGGAATAAACCTGTTTCAATGACAAGGTTGTATAGATGTGTAAATTTGTCTATTAGGATGATAATGGCTGTCTTAACAAAGGCAGAATTTATGTTCATCATACCAGATGATTTATATGATGAAAGTTTATCAACCTTGGCAAGTACTTCTTCTCTTGTTGTTTTTTCAAGATTGTATTTGTATCGATTTGTGACTGGCTGATATGTTTTTTGATCATTGGTGTTTTGTTTGAATTTTGTTGCAAGGTTTGCCCCAATGTCTACAAAATAATTGTTTATTACTTCGGCTAACTGGCTATCAGGCACTCTCTCTCCTGTGCTGTCATCTATTATGTTGTTGATCTGTGGTTTCGATTCTGGTTGAATTTGACTTAGTTCATACCAGAATTTCTTAGGATTCTGGTTGTGCTTTATGGCTTGATCAATGTAATACATAGATTTTGCTTTCCTCACCTCTGTCCTGGCTTTGCTTATCAAGCATTTTGCTATGAACTGGTCTCCTGGGTCTTTCGTCAAGTCAGCCTTTTCCTTAAAATAATCTCTGTCCTTTTGTAGTTCTATCAGTTCACTGGTGATGTACACAGCTGTGCTCTCTTTTATTGTTAGTTCAGTCATTGGACAAAGTCTATCTGCTGCCTGGTGGATTATATCTTCCAAAAGGTCCCAACATTTATTTGAATTTTGCTCTTCAAGTATTGTGGTGTAGTTATAACTCTGCAAGATTGTTGTTAGTGCCTCAGTTGTAAAGTTTCTATATGTTCTGCCCCAGTATGTTGTGATTCTTTGGTTGTTTCTGGGTTTCTTTTTGATAATATGGACTGGCTTATGGTCACTGATGTTGTAGTTAAGGACTCCTGCTTGAGTGCAATACTTGATGTTAGTAAAGGCTAAATCAATTATGGTTGTGGTGTTTCGAGTTGATCTGGTTGGTTTGTCTATCAGCTGTTGGAGCTCATGTTCTGAAGCAAATTGATTTATGGTTATGGCTGGTAGCTTTCTCTTAGCACTATAATCTGCATTGAAGTCACTTATTAGGAGGATTTCATATTTGTCTATATCCTGTATTTCACTAATCACATTGGTCAAGAGCTCAAAGGCCTGCTTAACACTTCCTTCTGGTGGTCTGTACACATTCCCAATCAGGATCTTCTTTGTATAAGGCCTTGTGACGACCACTAACTGCAGTTCTAGCATAGCATTTGAAATATTTTTATTTGCATATTTATTAGGGTCTACTTGTAAAGAGCTTCTATAGTAAATTCCTAGTCCACCTCCAGCCTTTGTTTGCCCATTTAAGTGTTTTGCTTCACGATCAGATCTGAGGTGTAGCTTGCTATCGATGTCAGTTTATTTTCTGTATGGCTATTGAGCCATGTTTCTGAAACTGTGAAAATGTCAATTCCTGACTCTGGCAGATCAATTCTTAATTGTTCTATTTTATGTGTGAGGCTACGTACATTGAGATGTGCTATTTTGAAACCTGGCAGACCCTTCAGTTCGTTCAGAGGAAGTCTGTCCAGCTATGTGTCTCTTGCCTATAACCACTGTACACTGTCTCTTGGCACCCAGGTCCCTCCTGTGTTGTCATTCTTTTAAATTTTGTAAATAAAGCAAAACAAAGCAAACTAATGATTATTGTTTTTTTTATGCATATACAGTTTAACCCCATTAAACCAACCTCGGTTAAATCAAACGATCGGTTAATCCAAACTTTTTTTGGCGACATGGCAAAATACTACCATTTATCATATAAAAGAAGTTTCAGATGACCTTAAAACCACATGAAAGATTGGTTTAACTGAACCGGAAGTGGCCTGGGGCCGACAATTTTGTTTGGATTAACCGATCCTTTGGATTAACCGAATTTGGTTTAACCAACTATTTTTATATTATAAATGGTAGTATTTTGCCGGGCTGCCGAAAAAGTTTGGATTAACCGATCGTTTGGTTTAACTGAGCTTGGTTTAACGGGATTGTACTGTATAGCTTTTTTCCCACCCATTCACCCAACATATTATTTTTTCTTTAGGGTTGGACCTGGGTGCATGAGTCCACCTCTCAATAAACTATTGTTATCTGCATTTCCTTGTCTAATGACGCCTTTCCGAATCATAAGGCTTTAGCAGAGACAGGTTTTATTTACAAAAGTGTTACTATTCATTCCCTGCAGAAATAAATGTTCATTGAATTCGATGTGTCGGATCAAATCTAGGTAATCTTCTGACCTCTTCACACACACACCGCCGACCTCAGCTCACCTCATTTCACCTCATTTCACCTCATTCATGGGCCTCAGCACAATCTCAGGACTCGTCAATCCCGATGTGAAAAGCCTCTCAGGGGGGCTCAATTCCCCGAGCACTAGTGGAAGCCGTTGGCCGGTGGCGTGTGGGTGGTGGGTGGTGGGCGGTGGGCGGCGGGCGGTTGGCCTTGGGCGGTGGGGTGGGGGGGTTGAAGGATCCATGTTACATGTAGGATCCCAATGGATGTCTGCCTCTCAGTTCTAACGGTCCCCGCTAGGAGGCGGGCGAGTGGGAGCAGGAGGAGTGATAGCAAAAGAGGACATTATTTGTGTAAAGGGCCTGTCACACTATGACATATAGCCTTAGCTTATGCCGACGTATGTGATTTTCGACCAACACGTCGGCGTACATCGTCATACGTTATGTATACATTGGGCGTATGTTGGGTACATTCTGGGTACGTCGTTATACGTCGTCTTATGGGGCTGTCACACTACGACCTATGGCGGCGGCATATGTGTAACTTACCGCAAAAATTGGAAAAAAGTTATAGGTCGTCGTAAGCCGACCTTTTTGCACTGCGGGAGCTTTTGAAGCGTATGCGTAACCTATACATAACCTATACGTAACCTACCCCTAGCCTATGGCAGTGTATTCAAAGCGTAACCCGACCTATGCGCGGCGTTCTGTGATGTGGCGTGACAGTTGTGATTGACAGGTCAAGCGTATGCCTAACCTATGCCAACCTACCCCATACCTATGCATAACCTATGCTGGCATATGCCTAGCATATGTCTAGCGTATGAGCAACATATGAGGCATATGCTGGCATACGCTGACAATTTTGAACATGCACAAAACTTTCTCGGCGGCTCGGTGTATGACCGCGCATGAAGAGCGTATATGGCATATGCCCAACCTATGCCCAACCTATGCGTAACCTATGTCATCGTATGACGGCGTATTGGTCGAAAACCTCATACTCCGGCATACGCTAACGCCATAGGTCATAGTGTGACAGCCCCATTATGTCGCCGTTCGTTGAGGCTCCAAAAAAATGTTGTGCATGCTCAAAATTTCCAACGTGTGTTGATGTGTGGCTCGTACGTTGAACGTATGCTGCGTGTACATTCAGTATATTTCGGCATACATTGGGAGTATGTTAGGGATATGTTGGTATATGTTGCTGCACGTTAGCCATATGTTCAGCCAGTGGGAAGGTGCAGTCCGCGTACAATCCGCATACTGCCAACGGATGCATTACGTACTCCTAACATACTTCGAAGGTATGCCTGCCGTATCTCCAGCATATTTAACGTATACACCATACTTCTAGCAATGGAGTAACATATGTAACGTTGGTCAGCGTTCCGTGAGCGTATGCGAGCATTTTGCAAACGTTTTGCGAGGCACATGAATGCTCTCATATGCTAGCAATAGGTCAGAGATACATTCTGCATACGTTACGTACATTGTGTGTACGTTGTGTGTACGTTGTATGTACATTGTGTATATGCCCATTTTCATCCCCCACCGCTGAAAAGTTAGACGAATGCTGACGTACTGGCAAATTTTCTAACATTGAGCACGCGCTGACACCATACATCGTAGTGTGACAGGGCCTAAACACTGATGCACACTGCCGCTGCGTCCCACCAGGTCGCAGCACCATAGCCGATTGCTTTAGCTGAGTGGCGATGCAATCTAGCCTGCTGCTGAGTCTCATTAGGCGCCACCTAGTGACAGTAAGGATTAATAGAACCACACACGCGGGAGTCGTTTTGTGGGTTTCTTACTACCCCAGCACAAATGGAGAGATCTATTTTTAGGCCAACGTAATAGAACCCTTTGAATAGAAACCGCTTTCTTTTCTCACGCTAAAGGTGGTTTTTTTTTGTGTCTGTTGGATATGTTTTATGTTTCTCATAGTAGCAGACTTGACGAGGAGAATTGTTACACATTTGTTGTTTTATATTATTAGTTGATTAAGCAGAGTAATTTTCAATTGCGGACAATTGGTCTTCCTCATTTCACTGTTCCTTGTCCTATCCTAGTAATGCTGAACGCCAGGGTAGGTAGTGACAAGTATGAATTTGTGTAATGGTTAGCAAGCTAGCCCCAGAATGGCAAGAAGTGTGAGTTCGATTCCTGCGATAGGAGCAATAGCTATTGCCCATTTTCATCACCCCCCACAACAATAACAACAAGATAATTAGTGTCAGTTGTGTAAGTCATTGGTTTGAGTTCCACATGGGAAGCGAGCCAACGCTCTTATCGCTTCGCCATCCTGTCCAGTCACACCACTATCTAAAACCCCGTCGACACATACACGTTAAACCAGTTTGACTAAACCGGCTGAACTAATCCGATTTAAAACGTGTGCGTGAACGCGGCAATAAATCAGTTTAGCGCTAAGTTGACTCGATTAGTTTGCTTCATGTAAACCAGGATTGGTTAAACCAGTGTAACTAAACCGGTTTAACTATGTACGTGTGAACACGGATTAATACCCCTGTCACACTACGACGTAACGAGCCAACGTGAGCCTAACGTGATGATTTTTCGTCATTACGTTGCCGTACGTTGGGTCACGTTATGATGACGTCATAATGACGTTAGAGTGACGTCGAGCTACGTCATGTTACGTCGTGTTACGTCGGCGCGCGTCGAGGTTTTGAACCTGTTCAAAACTTTCGACGTATCTCAACGTGAAGCCGTTACGTTGGGATGACGTGACAATGACGTTAGGTTGACGTTCCGCGATCGTTATAGCAGCGTAAATGACGTTAGAGTCACGTTATGTCACGTCAGACCGACGGCCCGGGTGGGAGCAACGTGTGGGCAGCGTTTTGCACGTTACGGTCACGTTACGGTCACGTTACGGTCACGTTACGGTCACGTTACGGTCACGTTACGGTCACGGTTACGGTCACGTTACGGTCACGTTACGGTCACGTTACGGTCACGTTACGGTCACGTTACGGTCAAGTTACGGTCACGTTACGGTCACGTTACGTTCACGTCACACCCGTTACGGCGACGTTACGCTCACGTTACACTAACGCCCGGTCACGTCGCCAATTACCCCTCCCCTCTAACGTTGTCACGTTACAGCTAACGTCACGACGTACACCGACGTTACTTTCACGTTACGCTCACGTCAACTACGCTGCATTCACGTCCACAATTTGCATATTACGCCGATAACTTCGACGTGATATCATTATTTTCACGTTGTGGTTACGCTGACGTAGTCACGTCGTAGTGTGACAGGGCCATTAGTTAGTTATGTAGAATAAAATCTAAATAAGTGCCTTGGTTTCAAAGTGTTGATGCTTTTATCGAGTTATGCTGCTTTAAAATATAGCCAATAGTAACTGTTGTCTAAAATAAAAGATGTCAGAATGATTTCTATGTTTGGGTATTTCGGTATTATCAATAATGGCGTTGTCTGGTTTGTACGGTCATTTTAGCGCCGCCATTATAATAATGGTTACTCCAGCCTGCATCAGGCTGTGTGTGGTGCCTACTTTCACTATACTACTTACTCTCACCGCCAACGGAGATCTAGCAGCGTAACGGAGGGAGTTCTTAATCCTTAAAGTTGCAGAGTCCGATGATTGTTATAAGATACCTTACTTTAGGTCGAAGTAACTTTTATTTGAAATGGCTAACTTTTGAGATATTTAAAGTGCAAACAGACAAAAATAATTTCGGCAAGCGTGTCAAAACTCGGACACAATAGACTACATCACGGTTCTGACTGCGCATGCGCTGAAAACGGCCTTGGGAGCAAAGCAAAGGCGAACAGCCATTGAGTGTGCCGATACGCGCATTGAAAAACGTCAGTTTTATTCAAAATTAATAGAAATCCAAAACCCTAACCTTATCAATTTAATATAATCTTTTTGGTAAACATGTTTTCTATATGTGTTCCAAGCGGTTTGTGCCTAGGTGGTGTGGTTTTATCAATATTTAACTTTTTCTGTATGGAGATTACTCACTGCCATTGACAATGCATTGAGTACTCTGGCTATGGCTCTAACACTAGTCTGAGTGCCTAGATTTTTCTAAATCTAAATGCACATGGCATAAGATGTGCTGATTATATTGATGTAAATGCAATGCTGGATAAAAGATTAATATCTTAATTTATTATATATATTTTTTTAGTTGGTATTCTATGTTTCAAACAAGAGCTGAGATGAGCTGAAACTAGCACATTTCATAGCTGCACCCAGTGTATTAGCATGTGCCATGTGCTTTTGGGGGGGTTGTTTTGCTCTGACCCATCCCACAATGCACCGCGCCGCTGGAACCGTGATGTAGTCTATAGGCTTCAGGAGCAACATGGTCTATTAAATTGACTCAGTATTCCCTTCTATGTGGCAACAAATGTTTAATAAGTGCACCAGTGTCTAACTTACATATGTAGAATCAAATCTAGATAATTGTCTTGGTTTTGAAAATTTGATGTTTTCATCGGACTATGTAGCTTTAAGCTACAATGTATAATTTATGAAGACGGAGGGGGAAAGTGACATATATTGGTCTTTTATTTGTTTCAACAGGACATCAAGGTTAATTACACTGCAATGTGGTTGGCACCCTCCATGTTGTCGGCATCTGGGGTCTTCCATGAATGCCGGACTCAAACCCTCAACAATCAGTTTGGCGAGGGTTCGGGTGCCGATGTGGCGTGCTCAGCAGTGTCCCGTGCTCAGCCGTGTACCTATACTCAAACTCAAGGCATTGTCAATGGTCGTGAGCAATCTTCATACAGAAAATACAGAACAAGTGAAATATCTCTAAAACCACACCACCTATTAACAAATCGCTTGGTACACATATAGAAAACATCTTCACCAAAAAGATTATATTAAATTTATAAGGTTAGGGTTCTTGATTTCTTTTAATTTTGATTAAAACTAATGTTTTGCACTGCGCGTACTGTCAAACTCAAGGCATTGTCAATGGTGGTGAGCAATCTTCATACAGAAAATCCAGGAAAAGTGAAATATCTCTAAAACCACACCACCTAGAAACAAATCGCTTGGTACACATATAGAAAACATCTTTACCAAAAACATTATCTTAAATTTATAAGGTTAGTGACTTACGACCATTGACAATGCCTTGAGTTTGAGCATAGGTGCACGGCTGAGCACGGGACATGGCTGAGCACGCCACACCGGCGCGCACTTGGTCCCTGGGGACATAAGCGTGGACGGCCTTGGAGGACCACACCCCCAGCTCCATGATTTCATGGAGGGTGCCTCCAGATGCAGCACAGGCCTGGTGGCGGCAGGAGGACTGAGACCGTGGAGGGGGGAGGAGCGGTTTGAATTTTCAAATCACGTGATGTTTTGGCGGGATAGACGCGCTCGTCTGAAGTGTCTGACTACGTTAGTTCGGGTTTAAGCCGGTAGGCTGCTGCAGTTGCGGCAGCAGTTCGGGTTGGTTCTCTCGTAAGCCGAGAGGTGGCGCCAGGACGGCGGCCAGGTCAGTGGTGGGGTTTGAGCACCTCCGCCGGTAAATTACCCATGTTACTAGTAGTAACATGCACAATGTAAATAAAAGGAGCTCAACACTGTAAAACTGCCAGCGTCCTTATTATCTGGGTACCCTTTCCATCTTACTTTTCGCTATGTCACGCTATATCACGTGACTGCATGATTAAAATATATTACATTACCCAGTTGAGAACATTTGGCAGCTTCATATCTACCTAAATACCATCTTTTAACATAAGGGGTTTAATGCTATGCACAGTCATAACTACAATGAGTGTCAATCAGTTTGAGTTTCACCAGAAACGGCCCTAGGGTTACTGGTGCCCTATGCATGCTGAACTTCGATGCCCTTACAAGTTTCCAAATCCTTAATATAACTAGGATGGTCAAGAATGTCGAGAAATTATGTTTGGCGCCCCCTAGCATGTGGCGTCCTGGGTGACTTTCCGAGTTCCCAGTACCTTCAGCCGGCCCTGGGTTTGACTATAGTCTGCTACACTGTGAGCGATATACTGTTGTTAGTTAACTTACAGATTAACTTACAGATCTCTTCTGGCTGATCAGGCCCTAGTGGGTCTTTAAATTTAAAGTTGCATAGTCCGATGAAAACATCAAATTTTCAAAACCAAAACACTTATCTAGATTTGATTCTACATATTCAACTTAAACACTGGTGCACTTATTAAGCATTTGTTGCTGCATAGAAGGGCATAATAAGTCAATTAATAGAACCCATTACTACTGAAGTCTCTGGTATCAGAGTTTTGGCATGCTTGTCAAAATTAATTTGGCATGCTTTGACATCAAATATCTCCAAACTTAGCCATATAAAATTAAAGTTACTTCAAAACTAAAGTAAAGTAGATTATAATGATTAGTATAATATATTTATCTCAGAAATTAACAGAAACTCAAAAGCATTGGACTGTGCAACTTTAATGCCAGTTCATTATGGTAAAAATAAGACAATTATTTTGCACACATATGGAAGTTGACGGAGCCCTGAAGTCATATAATTGTGGGTGCCCTCTCCAATGTCTATCCAGCCTTCTCACAAATGCTTGTACCATTGGTGTTTCACCCACTTGGTCTGGGAGACTCTTCCATGGATCTGTCACTCGAAAGAAAAGTGGGTGTTTCCTGACATCAAGTTAGTTCGAAATGCACACACTCACTTCTTAGTCCAACACTAACCATGAATGTGTTATTTGTTTTCCTCCAGGGGGGAAACTGCGCGGCCAGGTGCGTACTGAACAGGCCGAGATGATGGACAAGGTCAACATAGTAAGTGTGAACTCTCATGCCATCAGCCATAGCCACGTCACCTGCTGTGCGGAATTTACCTTGATGATGGACAATTATTTTTTACTTCAAAAGAACTCACAAATATGAAAACAATAGAAACGGTGTTCTCTGTGGCGGAGTGGTTAGAGTGTCTGACTTTTTTCTAGGTCAGACTCCTAATCTGAAGGTCGGGGGTTCGATTCCCCATGCCCCCACCTCTGCCAATTTGGATTTCCACCGCTGTGTCTAAATTACAACGTCATCAAAGGCCAGTTGCTCTCATACCATGTCTATGTGGTGTGGGAGGTTAAAAATCCCTTGGGTCGGTAAAAGTGTAGGCTCGGGCTTTCTATTGACAAACTGTCTAATGGTGAAAACAAGTCTATTCAGACTTATCCATGATAGGCAGTACAAATCTTCAAGAAAGAAAAAAAAAGCATTTGATTGCATATTAAATATTTAATTACATATTTTAGTACTTTAATTTTCTTTGCTTTAATACAAAACTACTTGGATATGAAAAAAAAAAACTTCGATATGATATATGTTATTAATATCTTTGTAAAGAGCAATTGATTGAACTATTTTACAATTACCAGATACATAAGAAAATCTTCTTCCATTTATTCTGTAAATTTCGATGCCAATTGGACTGGAGTTCCGAAAGTTATATAGTTATTTGCTATACTTACTGTAAAATATGGTACATGTAGGTATGAATATATAGATATATATAGTACGGTCCATATTCTCCGAGACACTGCTAGTCACTTCCAGTGGGACACTTCCGGTTCAAACAATTAACATATCCAGATCACAGTGGATTACATTCACAGTGAGCAGTTTCAGGTTTAATCTTTCACTTCAGTGTGTAAAGTCGTCGGCTGGCAGCTGTAGTTGTGTAGGCAGGCTAATAGGAAATCACTACAGGCAAGTAGAAGAAAGGCAGAGTATAAAGTGTGCAGGAAGACAGAGAGCTTGCACCCTCAGGTTTATTATTATATAGTGGTTTTAGAATTCGAGATGGCCTGTCACATGACTAGATCCTCCAATCAACAGTAAGCATTCACATGTCCACCAATCAACAGTATGCATTCTAGTATCCAAAACAGTCTGCATGCACTTCTGCCTGCTGCATAGAATGCATGCAGAACTGGAGCTGACCCTGGATGGGGATCCCATTAAAGTCATTGAGAGAACCAAGTTTCTGGGCCTCATTCTCGATGCAAAACTGTATTTCGTGCCACATATAAAGTACCTGAAAACAAGATGCCTGAAAGCGCTAGATATTCTGAGGGTGCTGTCCAGCTCAGAGTGGGGAGCAAACAGAGATGTTCTGCTCTCCGTGTACAGAACCGTGGTTCGGTCACGAGTGGATTACGGCAGCATAGTATACGGTTCCACAAGGAAATCATATATTGGGCTGCTAGACACGATCCACCACCAGGGACTGCGGCTGGCCCTTGGGGCCTTCCGCACCTCACCGGTTCAGAGCCTGTATGTCGAAGCCAATGAACCATCACTTAACAACAGGAGAATCAAACTGGCCATGCAATATGTAGCCAAGATAAAAACTAATGCATTGAATCCTGCACACAATTGTCTATTCAAGCAACATGACGAATCCAGGTATGAAGACAGGCCGAATTACATCCGGCCACTGAGGCTCTGAATGAAACCTCATTTGGAGGCCTTGGGCATGGATTTGGACGTGTTGGAGGATGCCAAAGTCCCAGAACATCCCCCGTGGTCATTGAGGAAGCCATCGGTTATCCTCCGACTCATGGAACTGAGGAAGTCTGGGACACATCCACTCGAGTACCAAGGACTGCATGCAGAGATTCAAGGCCAGTTTGCAGACCACCTCTCCATATACACTGATGGTTCGAAAGACCAAAGCCGGGTAGCTGCTGCGGCAGTCTGCCGATGGGAAAAATTTGGCGTACGCTTGCCCGATCAGAGCTCGATTTTCACTGCAGAAGCCCAAGCACTCCTTCTCGCGTTGCAGTGTATCGAGGTATCCAGCCACACTAACTATGTTATATACAGTGATTCGTTCTCTTGCCTTCTGGCTGTTGCTGGACTGAAAACGAATCACCCTATTCTAGGAATGGTCATTTATAAAATGAACCAACTGACAACGGATGGGTATGACATCCACCTGTGCTGGGTGCCTGGCCATGCCGGCATACAAGGAAACGAATGAGCTGATCGGGCTGCGAAGAAGGCCCTGAACTGTGATCTTGAACCGTGTCTGATCCCTCACTCTGATCTGAAACCACTAATAGCCACCCACATAAAATCCAAATGGCAACATGAGTGGGATGAAAACATTAATAAACTTAAAGAAATTGAACCATCTGTGGGAAAGCCACCACAGACTCATGCGGGAGGTCGGCGGGACCAAGTGGTCCTTAGCCGCTGCCATATTGGCCACTTGTGGCTTACACATGCTTTTCTGCTCAAGGGGGAACCTCCCCCTGAATGTATTGGGTGTCAGTCCCCGCTGACACTCAAACACATTTTACTAAGTTGCGTTGATTTTTTGGCCCTGCGCCAACAATTCTACACTGCAGACAGTATGCATGACCTTTTTACTAAAGTAAAACAGGAAAACATTTTAGCCTTTTTGAGGGCAGCTGGACTGTACCACCTCATATAGTTTACTAAATAGATTCTATCAATTATTAATAAAACTTTTCTTTTTCTATGGGAATTTGTTTCCCTTGACCACAAATATATGATTGTGAGCTTTCTAATTTAATGAGTGTCTATTGGCACATAATTGATTGTCTGCTTTTACATGTAAAAGCGATGGTTTGAACAAAAAACAAACATTTCTCACCGTGAATATGGCCTATGCTGCTGACACGGCGTAAAGCAACCACCAATCAATCAATCAATCAAGTATCCATGCCTTGGTTGTTTTGGCCTACCTGCCCTGTGTGTTTGAGTGTGCAGTGATCCGTATCTAACAGTTGGGGGGAGAGGGTTGTGAGCAGAGCTGCTAAGGCCCTATCACACTAACAGTGGTGCCCCTCTCACACTATCTATAGAATACACAATGTCTATTCAATCTATGTAAAGGATCACCAGCACTACACAATACCACATGCATCTGGTCACATTACATCACTTACCTTATATATAACATTTGTAATCCCTTATAGACCAGTTCACATCACCACCAATGTGTAATTATCGGAATATTTTACAAGAGTATGCATTATATATATAATTTTACCTCGGTACCACGCCTCTGGCTACTCGTAGCCCAGGGAGAAGGAAGCACATCCGGGTCCAGCAATTAGCATAATCAGCTCACAGCAGGAGAGAAAGCCACAGGTGGGAGAAGTCTATAGGTACGTAGAGTGTGGGAGGGTTCCACTACACTGGTCCCTACCCCTCGTTTGGATTGGTTGGTTACCCATACCGTCATCCTGCGACTATCTGTTAGTGATACGCCTGCATTGAAAACCTTTTTAATGCCATAAATACACACCTAGTATAATTATATTTTAATTATCAGTGTGCTATTCAGCCTAAGACAATGCCTAATCATTGTTTTTCATTTTACTCACAGTCTCGGAGCCATGGCTTCGAAGCAGAGTAAGGCAGAGGCAACTCATGCACTCAGTGCTGATGAGCGTGGGTAGAAAGGTCGCCATCGCCAGAGCAAATAGATTCTGAGGAGACATGGGGGTACGATATCGACCCCAGCCCAGCTGACCTAGACGAGCAGGTCGCTAGACTGGTACAAGAGAAAATGGAGGAAATGTTACCTTCAAGAGCGGCTTCCTCCAAGAAGAAGCGGACAAAGGTCCTGCTTGACTCAGATGATTCTGAATGGGAGGATCTGTCCAAGGATCAGGCCTCAAATGATGATGAGTCAGAGGAGGAGGTGTTTGTGTCAGCATGAAAGCACAAGCACAAGAAAAGAGACCACGTTTCTGAATGAGATGAGTACACGAGGGCCTGCAAAAAGAAGCTCCTTGTGAAAAAGAGCAAGAAGAACACTAAGAAAAGGAGGAAACACAAATCTTCCTCCTCTGACTCTTTTTCAGACTCTTCAATGACGAGCTCTGACTCAGATACCAAGCAGACGGGCAAATATGCAAAATTGTGTGGGAAGGAAACAAAGAAGTGCAAAGTGCAGAGGCGTCAGAAGATCCACATCACGACGCTAATGAGAAAGACCATATAAGGGCACTTCAATACTTTTAACCCAGCCAAGGTGATCATTAAGATGGCCGAGAAGTTTATGGGAATCAAAGGGATCCCGACCACATCAATGTGTTAGAGCTTAGAGCCATTTATCTAGGACCCTGCAGTTTGATTCACATCCCTAAAAATCATGTAAGAGTTCTAACAGATAACGCAACAGCTATGGCTTACATTTGTAATATGGGACGGACTCGTTCCAAACCATGTAACAAGCTGGCTAAACTCATTTGGGATTGGGCAGAGAAACACAAAATATGGCTAACAGTAGCACACATTCCAGGCAGCCAAAACACTTTGGTTGACAGGAAAAGCCGACGCTTCCATGACCATTTAGAATGGTCATTGAACCACAACGTTTTCAACAGCATTTGTCACAAATGGGGCAAGCCAGACATTGATCTCTTCGCATCACGCAATAACAAAAAGCTTCAAAAATATGTGTCTTGGCATCCAGAGCCAGAAGCCTGGAGAGTAGATGCAATTTCATTCATTTGTAATAATAAGTTCTATTACATATTCCCTCCATTCAGCATTATTAGCAGAGTGGCCAGGAAGATCAAGATGGATCACACTCACCCAGTACTCATAGTACCAGCATGGGAAACACAACCATGGGTAACGGCAATAACATCAGCAGCAAAAGATGTGATCAGCTTCCCAAGGGAAAGGAACAACCTTCAACATCAAGGACCACTAACAGTCCATGGAGACGTGTCAACAACACCCCTTTTGGCATTCCTTTTCTAAGAAAATATTTAGAACAATTTGGATTTGACAAAATAACAAAAGAAAGGCTTATATCACATGGAGAAAAGGAACAGTGAAATTATACACAAGTTATTTAAAGAAATGGGGACTTCATTGTCTTCTCAAAGGAGTCAACTCGTTAAAACCTAAAATAGGTCAAGTGCTAAGATTTCTAAGAATTTTTAGAAGATGAAGGATTAGGATTCAGTGCAATTAACGCAGCGAGATGTGCATTATCAATCATTCTACAAAGAATAGATGGACAAACGATTGGAAAACATCAGTTGGTACACTGGTTCATTAAATCGCTGTGTGAAAGAAAGCCACCCAAACCAAAATACAATAGGTTTTGTGATGTGTCAATAGTATTCAAGTTATTCAAGTCATGGCCTAGCAACAGACATTTGTCAATGAAGGAACTAGGATTTAAATTAGCAGTGTTATTCCTGCTAGTTACAGGACACAGCGGCCAAACTATTGTGGCACTCTCACTATATGGACTAGAAATAGATACGGATGAAGTGACATTTGAATTAGAGACATTGCTAAAATCAAATCGCACAGGGGACCCACAGTCCACAGTACATGTAAATAATTTTCCGGAGGTTAAACAGATATGTGTAGTTTCAGCCATTAGGGCTTATATATCCAAGTCATGCGGAATTAGGAATTCCAGACAACTACTACTGATCAGCTTTATAAAGCCGCATAAAGCTATCTCGAGAGACACACTCGCAAGGTGGACTATCAAGGCGCTTAAACAAGCAGGAGTTAACACTGGACGCTATGCGTCTCACTCAACACGTGGAGCCATGGTCTCCAAGGCAAGACAATTAGGAATCTCGGTCAAAAGAATCTTTGCACACGCAGGGTGGAAGACGGCTAGATCGTTTGCAAAACATTACAACAAATGACTAGAAAAGTCAAGTGGCCTGGTGACACACCAACTCACTATCTAAAGACAGGTGAGAAACAACATTAAATTATGTACTCATATACATAGTACGGTTACAACATGAAACGATAAAGGATAAAAGATGAGATTATGTAAAATTCTCCCTGGGCTACAAGTAGCCAGAGGCGAAGTACCAAGGTAAAATAGTATAGTTATGCGAATCTTACCTGGGTACAGATGATGAATATCTGGTGTTTTCCTGAGGTACTAGCCTCGGATAGTCGTGGGTCATTGCCCACCCCCCCTACCCACCCTACCCACCCTACCCACACACCCTACCCATCCTACCCACCCTACCCACCCTACCCTACAACAACTATCATGTTTCGCTGGAACCAAATCATAAACACAATAAGTATCCACATAGAGTTAAATCATTTTTTATCCTAAAAAGTACGTAAAAGTTTGCTGGACCTGGATGTGCTTCCTTCTCCCAGACCCATGACTATCCGAGGCTAGTACCTCGGGAAAAAAACAGTTATCCATCATCTGTACCCAGGTAAGATTTGTATAACTATACTATATATATATGTGTGTGTTTAGGCACTATGCTCATCATAATATTGACACCGTATACGTCTATGTGGCAGCTCTAATTTCTAATCTTACTTTTCTCTTCCACTTTCGCAGGACCTCATAGAAGACACACGGTTCAAGGATATAGAAGGACTAGCGGACAAACTAGCAGCATTTAAATGTAGGTGACTCCACAGGTCACCCAGCTGTTACAGGGTGTGAATATATAATTTAATTGTAATGGGGGTGGGTGTATGCGGAAATTGGTGTATGAGGGGTGGTGCCTGGGGGAAGAGGGTGGTGGCTGGGGTTGGGGGGGGGGGGGGATGCAAGGCACCAACCTATTTGAAGTTTAAGTTGCATAGTCCGATAATTTTGAGTTTCTGTCTTTTTTTTAAAAGAGATAAATATATTAAGTTGATTGTTGTAATCTACTTTACTTTATTTTGAAATAACTCTCATATGAATTGGCTAACTTTAAGGATATTTGAAGTGAAAATATTCCAAATTAATGTTGGTGTGCATGTCAAAACACCATATGAAAGAGTAACCCATTCAATGTGAACTTTCTCATCAGAAATGAGTGTTCATGGCTTATTAGTTCAACTAGTTCCCACCAAGAGTAGGTACCAGGATACTTAATACACAGACCTGTATTACTTTACCTAGCTATGGCAGACACAACTTACAGTAAACAAATTAATTATATCATTTATAAAAGAAAACAAATGATAAAAGAGTATTCTCACTTTCAAATTTATTCCGGAAGTAAATGTGTCACCCCAGAAAATCAAAGGTGAGCTTATTCAAAAAGAAGATTAAATTGAACTGATGAGGCTCAATATTACTTAACTTCTATAATCAGGCAAGAACCGATGTTTCCAACATGACTGTTGCTGTACATAGCTAAATGCTTTCATTATTTTTCCTCAATAAATTTTGTTTTGGCAATGTTGCTATTATAACAATTTGTGTGTTTATTTTGCAAAATGAATGCAGTGAAGTTCATGGAGATCGATGAAGACCACAACGGAACGATTGGTACGTATACCACATATGTCGGCGTTATAGCAATAGTTGTGTGGTCTTGAAATAGTGAGATATACATTTGATTGGCTGTACAGTTACATTGACAGTTGAGATGGGGGGATAAGGGTGAAAGACAATATCGCAGGACTTAGCCTGCATAGTTTGGTTTCAGTGTTTTCCTCGGTCAGTGAAGGATAAGGTACCAGGCTGTAGAGTTACTCTGTGGCTCCCTTAAATGCTAGTACTCCCTGCTGACGTTGGTGACGCTTCAGTGTGAAGACGCTATGGGTAATGCCAGAGAGCGTGTATATAAACAGATGAGAGGGACAACTCCCGCGAAAAACGGTAACACAGGCTACAGTGGCGTTCCTGGCGGTTAGTGTTGAACAAGCCTTGAGTTTGCCGGTACGCTCAATGCAAAACATTTGTTTTTATTCAAAATTAATAGAAATCCAGAAGCCTAACCTTATCAATTTAATATAATCCTTTTGGTAAACATGTTTTCTATATGTCTTCCAAGCGGTTTGTTTCTATGTGGTGTAGTTTTAGAGATATTTCACTTTTTCTGTACGAAGACTGCTCAAGGCCATTGACAATGCCTTGAGTTTGCCGTAAGCGTAGTGAAAAACGTCAGTTTTATTCAAAATTAATAGAAATCCAGAAGCCTAACCATATCAATTTAATATAATCTTGTTGGTAAACATGTTTTCTATGTGTATTCCAATCAGTTTGTTTCTAGGTTTTGTAGTTTTAGAGATATTTAACGTTTTCTGTATGAAGATTGTTCACTGCCATTGAAAATGCCTTGAGGTTTGCCCATATGCTTAAGCTGTTCAACAACCACCACTTGGAGCGCCACAGTCGGCAGATGTCACATGCTCTAGTATGGGAGTTGTCCCTCTCATCTGTTTATATACACGCTCTCTGGTAATGCTAGGGTACCAGGTACTTACTCTGTGGCGCCCTTAACCATATATAGTTCTAGTAGGCCTACTCCCTGCGGACGTCGGTGGCACTTCAGTGTGAAGGCGCCCTGTCATGTAACCCATGGGTAGGGCATGGGAACCAGGTTAATGAGTTACTCTGTGACTCTCATAACAATATGTACTACTCCAGAAGACCGTCCTGATATGACCTTAGATGTTGACAGGACGTAAAACCCCAACAATCAACCAATATAAAGACACCACAGAGAAAAAGATCATAATTAATTGTTATTATAAGCTAATTCACGACACTCGGACAAAGGACTAGGAGTCAATATGTAAATCATAATTTATTGATTATGACAATCAAAATAAGTAATCAATCAGGTTTTAATATAACATGGCCACAGCAGGCATGCAGGAGGCTGGCTCCGAGAACATGGTCTCATGATATGGGAAACTGCAGGCGGCTGGCACCTAGCGACATGGAAGGCTGGCTTCTGAGTGGCGTTGTTAATGTGCGATAATGTTAGCGCTAATCCCGTCGCGTGAGTGTTTGGAGCGAGATAGGTAAATGGTGAGCATAGACAATCATGAAAAAACTAACAACAAACTCAGCACTTAACCCCTTCAGGAAGAGGGTGAGGTGGGTGGGGGAAAGTTACTGTTGCTCGTACGGCAGCGAGAAGGGAAGTGAGGGAAAGGGGGCAATAGCTTACGTGCTGAGCCTGGACTTGCCTCGTGCGTGAATTAAATATGTTGCCTCGTCAAGATACCTAATTAAATAGGATAATAATAATTAATTTTCTCACCCACAGACCAGATGAACCTGAAGCGGATGCTGGAGAAACTAGGTCAGGCAAAAACGCACCGGGAGGTGATGAAGATGATTCACCAGGTAGACACCACCAACACCGGCACCATCAACTACCGAGACTTCGTCGACATGATGCTCGGGACGCGCACCTGTGTACTCAGAATGTAAGTACACACACGCATCTTTCCTCAGAATGTAAGTACACATGCATGTGTCCTCACAATGTAAGTACACTCATGTGTCCTCACAATGTAAGTACACATATGCATCTGTTCTCAGAATGCAAGTACATACACCTGTGTACTCACAATGCAAGTACACACGCATCATCATGTTCAGAATGTAAGTACACATGCACCCTCAGAATGTAAGTACAGACACACATGTATTCTCAGAATGTCCTCCGAATGTAAGTAAACACGCACCGACTGGCTCAGAATATAAGTACACAGACTGTAAGTACGCCCACAGACTGTAAGTACACATGCACCTGCATCCTCAGAGTGTAAGTACACATACATGCGCCCTCGGAATGTAATTACACACGCACATGCATTCTCAGAATCTAAGTACACATGTACCTGCATCCTCCGAATGCGAGTACACATGAACCCGTTCATTAGAATTTAACAATCTGGTCACCTCCTTTTATTATGCATTCTTTGCGCGAATCTTCGCCTTATCTTCACACAATATTCTAATTTTCTAAACATAAACTGCATCAAATGTAGCTAAGTTCTTTTTATTTTGACAAAATTATGTTTCATTAGACTGCGAATTTAATGGTCGGTCCTTGGTAGAATAATATATGTATATGATGAGCTCCAACTGACCACGATGGCCACCTGTAACTAATAATCATGTATAACCACTGACCTTATTAGTCCGATGAAGCATCAAATAAGTCTCAAGACCAAATCAATTATTAAGAATTGGTTCTACATATCTAACGGTGCACTTATTAAGCATGTGTTGCCATATGGTAGGGAATACTGAGCCAAGTTAATAGAACCTATTACTGCAGAAACCTATTGTGTCAGAGTTTTGGCATGCTTGCCAAAACAAATTTGACAAGTTTACGCTTTAAAAATCTCAAAGGTTACTCATACCAAATCAAAGTTACTTCAAACCAAAGTAAGATAGACTATAACAATCAATTCAATATATTTATCTCAGAAAAAGATGGCAGAAACTCAAAACCAACAGACTATGCAAACTTTAATGCTTCAATGCCTTATTAATGCCTTATTAATGCCTTATTTCTCTCAGGATCCTGATGTTCGAGGAGAAGAACAAAGAGAAGGATGGACCAAAAGGGCCACCGCCACAGAAGAGTCTTGCCCAACTCCCCTAGAGCTCTTCCGCCTACACACACACCTATGACGTCAGCGGAACAGCCGTAGAACAACGTGATCAGCTCATACTCATAAACTCATCACTCGTGAATGCGTCGTTCTGTCTGCGTGAGATATATATATATATATATGAGTCAGGCTCACGAAAATAGACCAATTGGGGAAAGTTGTCGGCGTCGAGCATTGGATGTCGGCATCGAACGGTATAATTATAGTTTAGCATTGTTGGAAAGTCCTTAAATTTATCCTGAATGTAAAGGTCGAGAAAATACAACAACCTTATTTGTTTCTAGGATAATTTAATGTGAAACAAAGAAATGCACTAGACTTTAAGAATTGTGATGCCGACATCTTAAATTCACCACCAATTGGCCCATTTTCTTGAGGCCGACTCATATATATATAAAGTCGGTCCAAAGGTCGGTCGATTTATAGAGGTTTCACTATGCATATATATATATATATATATATATATATATATATATATATATATATATATATATATGTGGTCCATTTGGGGGAGGTGGTCGGTCTAGGGAGTTAGAATATGGTTACAATGGTATTGTAGGGACCCAAATAAAGCGATCGCTATAGGGGAGTGGTCGATGTGTGGAGGTGGCCGGTTAGAGAAGTTTTACTGTATATATATTTGTGTATATATATATATACATATATATATTTGTGTATATAAATTCCAGTGCACGAGTGACAGTATTCGCTGCACTGGGAGCATGTTTTCATATATATATAATAGTCTTCAAATATATATCCATATATGGATATATATTTGCAAACATGTTCTTATATATCCATAGATATGCCTATGTACACATAAGCAGGCACATATATATATATGCACATATATAGAGGTACATATATATATACACACATATTTACGGATGTATGCATACTATATATATATATATATGTATATACATTTGGGGTGTATATGAATGTATGCATATATATATATATGCGGGTGGAAATACATACATGCACACGCATATATATATATATATATATAAATATATATATATATATATATATTGCGTGTGCATGTATGCGTGTGCATATATATATATATATACGCATCTGTGCATATATATATATATATATATATATATATGCGTGTGCATGTATGCGTGTGCATGTATATATATATATACGCATCTATGCATATATATATATATATATATATATATATATGAATAGATGCGTATATACCCCCAGTAGCCAATGTTTACTTTTTGTGCTGGGGGGTGGGGGGCGTTAAACAAACAAACAAACAAAACAGCAGTATATATGTGTACTGGATTGTTTGCTATTTATATTACTCAATATCGGCGTCTTAAACTTAGCGATGATATAAACCGACAGAGCGCACATGAAAAACAATTACAAGCCACGTGGACTTGCAATGGGGGTTCTTTTCCTATTTGTCGCCTTTTGTTGTATCATTAATTATGTTTTCCGTACATCAGTTCGCCATGGAGATGGGTTGTATTTTTTATTTTTTATTTTGTCAAAATCGGATGTGCGTGGTCCCTTAATGCATAGCTACCCCCTGAACCTGACCTCGCTCTGAAGTCACCTGTGGAGTTAAAGGTGCATAGTCCGATGGTTTGGGGTTTCTGTCATTTTTCTTTTAAGATAAATATATTAGATTGGTCATTATAATCTACTTTACTTCAGTTTGAAGTGACTTTGATTATAAATGGCAAACTTTTGAGATATTTGAAATGCAAACATGTCAAATTAGTTTTGACAAGCTTGCCAAAACTCTGCCACCATAGGCTTATGCGGTAACAAGTTCTATTGAAGTGACTCAGTATTGCCTTCTATGCAGAAGCAAATGTTTAATAAGTGCATCAATGTTTAAGTTAGATATGTAGAATCAAATCTAGATAATTGTTTTGGTTTTGAAAGGTTGATCCTTCATCGGACTATGCAGCTTTAATGTGCACATTGATACGACAGTGTACTACATCCACGAGGCCCCATATAAGGAACAGTTCCATTACCGCCTGCAGGTGTCCTACTGGGGGGGGGGGGGGGTCGCGCACTTTATGATTGATTAATTCTGCGTGATGTATGTTGTGTGACCTGGGACACAAATGTTTATATATTGCTATTTACGCATTGCAATCAAACTGATTTTCTTACAAGGTCTTTTTTTCAATATAGATGGCGATTGCTTGCATATTCTTATTCAACTTCAATATTATAAGCCTGAGACATGTGTGACGCAATATCACGCTATGTCTGATGTAGATGTGAGCACAGCACAAGGGGTCGAGAGAATGTCATAAAGGAAGTTACCTTTTTGGGTGTTTTTTTGGTACATTAGTTCTCTTGAGATGGGGAAATTTCAATCGCGGATGATTGGTCTTCCTCATTCCACTGCTCCTTGCCCTATCCTAATAATGCCGAGCACCTGGCTAAGAATTGACAAGTATCAATTTTTAAGTCATTGGTTTGACTCGACCAGGATTCGAACCCACGATCCTATGATCTACCAACACGGGAGACGGATGCTCTAACTTGCCTTTGACATAGATTGGCACCATCGCATGCAGATCTACTTAAGAATTAATGGTACTCGTAAACAAAATGTGCACTTGAAGTATATAGGTATACTTAGATTAAGTAAGTGGCGTATTTGAAATATTTAAAACATTTCCACCCATATGTATATGGTTGTCATTGTTGTCATTCCAGCTGCACCACACACACGCGCACACAAAATCAACATTATTTCCATATTAAATTAATGTTGCATAGTCCGATGGTTTTGAGTTTCTGACATTTTTCTGAGACAAATATATTAGATTGGTCATTATTATCTACCTGACTTTAGTTTGAAGTAACTGTTATTTTAAATGGATATCCTTTGAGATATTTGAAGTGCAACCATGCTAAATTAATTTTGGCAAGCATGCCAAAACTCTGACTCCATAGCTGTCTGCAGTAACAGCTTCTATTCCATTTAGTCCGGAATTTCCTTTAAGTGTAGAGACAACTGTTTAATAAGTGCATCAGTATCTAAGTTAGATATGTAGAATCAAATTTGGATAATTGTTTTGGTTTTGAAATGTTGATACTTCATTGGACTGTGCAGCTTTAAGCTGTTCCTGAATCTGTTATGATCGCATGCCTTCATATGTGTTGTTGGTGTTGAGAATTTGTTATAACTAAATGTGATTGGATTAAACCCACCTTACTTACCGCTACAGCCTATCAAATTCTGTGAGGTCTAAGAGGGAGAAAAAAAGAAAAGACACTGGCATAATGCAAAGTGTGCTTTAAAGTTGCATAGTCCGATGGTTTTGAATTTCTGTATTTTTTCTGAGATAAATATATTAGATCGATCACTAGTATCTACTTTACATAGTTCAAAGTTACTTTTATTTTAAATGGTAAACTTTTGAGATATTTTGAGTGCAAACATGTAAAATTAGTTGTGGCAAGCCTGCTTAAACTCTGACACCATGCAGTAACAGGTTCTGTTAAATTGACTCAGTATTGCCTTCTATGCAGAAACAAATGCTTAATAAGTGCATTAGTATCTAAGTTAGATATGTCAAATCAAATCTAGATAATTGGTTCGGTTTTCAAAATTTGTTATGTCATCGGATTATGCAGCATTAAGTACACGACACAAGGTTAATTCGACTGGTGTGAACAGTTTACATTGAGCTTATTGAGAGGCAATGTTAGTGAGCAGCAATGTTAGAATGACTGAGAACTTCAAAGAAGCACTTTTGTTGGAAGCATATTAATCTAATTTGTAATGTGAATATTCCCTTTATTGTGAATTTTCTCTCGATTCCTCATATGATACCATTCAGAACATGACAACAGCTTTAGAATCACTGCAATGGATCAGGTCCACATTGGCAACGTGCATCATTAACGGCATTGTCTACCTCATCATGAACCTGTTGTTGTTGAATGTCAAATATGCTGGACTATTCATTGATAAGCCGTTTATGGGAATCATTGTTGACAATGATAACTAAAAGATGAAAGAAATTCTTACTGAAGTATTCTGAAATATCCTTGGACCAGGGTCTTATTTAAGTATCAGCCAATCAGGTCTGCAAAATTCTGCTAAACTTTGGTTGCTCAAGAGCACTTTGATTATTTAGGTTTTCAATTGTGTCTGGAGGCATCTTCTATACCTGTAATTCTTATCGTGTGGCCATGGCAAGACATAGATCTAGATCCACAAGAAATTAGTCATGATCATGATTGGTATTATACACTTGGTCTGAAACTTTGTGTGGGAAGGCAGTTATTTTAACATAGGCACAAACTACTACAAAAACTTTCTCGCCAGGTTGTGGTCATCATACATCAACAAGATGCAACATTGATAAAGCAATGCTTAGCATCTTCAGCAGGAGGCCATTGAACAACAAACATGTCTGCCATTTAACGATTAGTTTCACAGCGATGTTGATGATGTCATCATTAACATAAAGCTGATCACAACTTATATTTGTTACCGGGTTGTGAATGGAATACCTTGTTGTGAATGGAATACTTTGTTGTGAATTGAATGGTTAATGGAATCGTGAGCAAAATCTATGTAATGGATGAGGCTTATAAGTCGTTACACATCTCTGCATATTGCTAACACATCAGAACTTGGTGAAAACTAGGCCATCCTCTCATTTCGGTTTTGCTGATGGGGTTTCAATATGGATGCCATGCGACAAGTTTGTTTGTCTGTTGTTGTTTTACGTCCTAGCAACATCTAAGGTCATATCAGGACGGGGACTCCGACTATTATGACATGGGCTAGGACTTGGACGTAGAACTAACCACCTAAGAAGAAACACTGCTTTGAGATCAGTGAAAACCCACTTTTAGATTCCACCCACCTAGATCAACATTTCCTGTTGTTACATTACTTGATTAAGCAAGGGGAAATTTCAATCACAGCCAATTGGTCTTCCTGATTCCACTGCTCCTTGGTCTATCCCAGTAATGGCGAGTGCCAGACTAGGTAATAAAAAGTACCAATTTGTAAGTCATTGGTTTGATTCGATCTGTAGATTCGAACCTCACCACTTAATCAACATGTGAAGTGGGGTAGTAAACAGCACCTCTTAAGAAACAACCCAGTGCATGTGAATAACAATTCAGTAAAGAAATCGATGATAATGTACGTTAGGCCAACATTTTTTTTAAGTTGGTTATCGTCCTTTTGAAATAAAAAGCTGGGTCGGACGGGCGGTTTATATTTTTATTTGTATTTTTCCCCTTCACTCTCCGCCCTGCTCCCTCCACTTCTCAGTTCCCTCCCTTCCTTTCCCCCATAATTTGACGTTCAATAGCCGATGGTAAAAACAATGTGTTCTAGAGGCATCATTAAATAAAACAAGCTCTTTTTCCTTCCCCCCTACTGCTCTGTCTGTTACCCCATTTTCACTCCATTTTCTATTTCTCACTCCATCCACCCCAATCCCCACACCCCTTTCCATTTCTCACTCCACTCGCCTTCTCTATTTAACAGTTATTACAAAAATCAGGGGCGGGCGATTTTTCCGGCACGGGCGGGGACGATCACCAATTTCTTTTTATTTGGCCTTAGCCTGGAAGTCTGCTTTAGTAACAGTTCAGTCCAAAAATCTATGGCTATGAACATTAGATCAGAAGTCTACTTTACTACTAGTTCAGTCAAGAAATATATAACAATATAATTAGACCAGAAGTCCACTTCACTAATAGTTCAGTGATGAAATCTACACCAATGTACATTAGTCGGCTTATTGATTGATCGATCGTGTCAGCACCATAGGCCAAATTCACGACGATACATTAGTCCACAGCTCTGCATTATTAATACCCCAGTCAAGAAAGTATTGCAATATACATTAGACCAGAAGTCTGCTTTACTAACATTTCATCAGGAAGTCTATTATGTACAAGAGACAGGAAGTCCATTTTACTAGCAGTAACAGTCCAGTCAAGAAGTCTGTGGCAATGTGCATTAGACCAGAAGTCGACATTACTAGCAATTCACTGAACAGAAAGTACTACTACGCAAGAATGTCGGGTATTCTTTAGCCTCTCATATAGGTGCGATCCTGAGCTATGTTTATAATAACACACATCATGCCTAATAGGCCTGTCACAATACGATGTAAGGAGGTAATGTGAGCCGACGTAGTTGAATCTTGGTCATTATGTTGAGGAACGTCGAGTTACGTTGTGCTGATGTTAGACTGACGTCGATTTACGTCGAGTTATGTTGAGTTACGTCGAGTTACGTCAGCGCGCGTCCAAGTTTTGGACATGTCCAAAAGTTTTGACATAGCTCGAAGTGATGCAGTGAAGTTTGGATGACGTCACACTCACGTTACGCCGACGTTAGACATACGGGAGGGATGCGTCGGCTACATTAGATCAACGGTGTGTTATGTCATAGTGACGCGCAGGGAGGAGGACTTTGCGGCTCACGCCGGCGACGTTGGACTGACACCAGCCTCTCGGTTGGTCGACGTCGACTCATGTCGGGGAAAATGGTTGTGTCGGACGTGACAACGTTAAGCGATGCTAAGCGGCCACTACTGTCACGCTAGGCTGACGCCGCGCGCTGGGGTTTCGCAAGCATCACGTTTACTTAATTCCTTTGACCTCTCTCATTGGTACGACGCTATACCGACGTTATGCTCACGTCGACTACGCGGCATTGACGTCCAACTTGGCCACGTATTTGCATATTACGTCAAGATTTTCGACGTGTTAAATTTATTTTCACATTGTCCCTATGCTGGCGCGTTACATCATAGTGTGACAGGGCCATAAAGCTAGGATTCAATATATGCAGTATACAGTACTTATGCGAATGCAAATGTGTATGAGGCATGCAGCAACTTTTCACTGTTTGTATTGGAAACAGCACATTCGGTTCGCATTCACACTGGATCGCTACACGGAGTGATTGGTATGAATGTGAACCAAGTGTGTTGTGTCCAATGCAAACCGCGAAAAGTCACCGCATACCAGATATGCATTCGCATACCGCATACTGCACATATATAATGTGGATCCTATCTTGATGCTTACCGTGAAAACAAAGTTTCCGCTCATTTCGGATCGTGTCTAGTGGGACCTGGGTGCATGCAGTTTATCGCCCACCTCTGAACAGATACATCAGGGATCCTTCATTACATAGATCGATACTCATGAATAAGCCTTGACAAGTGAGCATGCCTTAGCAACAATCAAAGCTGGGTGCTAAACCAACTATGTATGCTGTGGACGCATGCGCGTCCCAGCCAGACCCAGCCTCAGACAGTGTTACGTGAACTGGGAGACTGGAACCATACTTGCACTGTTAGGCCGTGTATCCATAGACTGTTTGTTCCCTTCTGGCATGTTCTGTTGTTCCGTGTTTCCTTCTGACCTTGTGACGTGCCACACAGATAATGAACATGTTCATTCTCAATATTCCCGGTCAGTATGTCACATGTTCCACACACAAGGTCATACAGTCCTTGGGTCCAACCTATGGGAACAGCCACTAAGCAAAACACAGGTTTATTGTCTGTGTGGCATGTCACAAGGTCACAAGCAAACCATGAACAAGGGAACACACCACAAGGAAACAATCTATGGATACACAGCCTTATATGCTCCCCTCATATCGTCAGGCACTCAGGCCCCTTATAAGGCATTGTGTGCAGACAACCAATCAAATCCCTCCATCAGATGACGCGGACGCTGGTGTGCAGTGAGGGTTCACAAATCGTGTCTTTCCATTTTCTCAGCCCTCGATAATATTATATCACTGCCGGAGATGTTCTAGATTTGTGCTCATACCCAGATAAATTCATCACCTATCGAGTGCATTTGTAGTTTACGCTGTGTAGAGTCATAAAAAGTTAAGCCAACACCGCAAAGAGAATCAGTTATCTGTTATAGGAGTGGTTTATGTCAATGTTAGGAACTACATAGTGTGTTAGGGGCCTAATCTGTTGTTACTGATTCCCCAAAATATGGCATTTGTCGCCTTGTTTGGGTGGTACAATAAGTGTATTGTTATGTGTGTGACATTTTCCACTCTTGTTTCCATTGTGCATTTAACTAGGCTCCGACCCAGAGGACACTGTCCTTTCTTATGAACTGGATACATTCTTTGGTTTCAACTAATAAGCTGTGTTTACACGGGGAATTGTGAGGCGAATTAGACAAAGCGATTCATATGAAGCGAAGTAGCGGCGTGTTTACACGAGGCGAGTTTGAAAGTGTTTGGGCGCCGGGAACCAGCAGCCTTAGTTCTGCCTGTAGCTGGCAAGCACTGTTATATTTGTTGAGTTTACACTCGGCGATTCGACGCCTATGCAGCTGCTACGTTAATATCGCTTTTAATTTAGGGTTAATTTAATTAAATTTCATTATTTGAGTATGTAATTCTGTTAAATATGATCACATTCAATAGATTTCGGCCTAATCGGGCCCTAACACTGCCAGGTACCAGCGATTAGTTACTGCTCCCCCTGTTTCCGGCACGCACTACTATTTTATAGTACCGCCGCCCGGGAACCAGCTGAAATCGCTTCATATAAACCACCTCTCCAGGCGATCTACAAAAAGCGCATCATATGAAGCGAATCAGCCCTAATCCGCTTAAGCGGTGCGTTTACACGGCGAATGTGAGGCGAACTAGGCAAGGCGAGTCATATGAAGCGAATTAACTCGCCCGTGTAAACAGGGCTATAGACTGATTCATGTTGGTTCAGGTACCCTGACTCCATCTAGCGGGTAAATTCCACACTAAGGCCTCCGGTGAGAAATCAGTGAAGTACATATGCTATAGGGCCTACAGTCATTAACTAGTTTAATTTTCATGAAATGACCAAAAATATTCAAAGGTATGTAATATTTGGAATATCGTTTTGTATAATCCAGGAAAATCTAAGGTGCTCAATAATTCAAAATATGAATATAAATATAACAACGGTGATCATATGTTTATTTCGTATTTGCTATTTCATTCACTGCCCGTTACAGTGAACCAGGCCCCTGGCGCCACCTGGGCCGCGTTCAGGCTCCGTCTCGGAGGCGCCTCGGAGGCGCCCGTGACGTCAGGCTAGTCTGAACGGATTTAGCTGTTGGCCGCCTCGAAAATGGCGGCCTCCACAGGCGGCGGCCATTTGCAATGGACAAGCTGGGCTGTGATTGGGTCAGAGAGCGTGTATATAAACAGACTATATACACGCTCTCTGATTGGGTGAAAGCACTGAACGCGGCGGCCATTTTCGAGGCGCTATTTTGTCTCCAACCTGAAAAGGGAGGCGTCGCCGAGACGTCTCCGAGACGCACCCTGAACGCAAATAGACCAAAAAGCATCGCCGAGACGCCTCCGAGACGGACCCTGAACGCGGCCCAGGTGTCGCTTTCATGTACTACCACTGACCCAGTCACAAGGCTCACTTGGGAGGGCTGCGCCGCGTCATTCATCCGGGAATGCCCTGCACGCGGTTCCAAGTGTGGTCTTGGGTCAGAACCCGCTGCAACGCATTCAGCTTGGATCGGCGTATTAGTCAGCTGTCAACATCCGGGTGCAGTAGCATTGGCTCTTCAATTTAGTTCAGGTCCAACATTAAACACATCAAAACAGTTACCTTTTCATTGGCGTTGTGACATTTGCAACGCATTCAGCTTGGATCGGTGTATTAGTCAGCTGTCAACATCCGGGTGCAGTAGCATTGGCTCTTCAATAGACTACATCACGGTTCCAGCGGCGCAGTGCATTGTGGGATGCATCAGAGCAAAACATGCCCCCCAAAAGCACATGGCACATGCTAATACACTGGGTGCAGCTATGAAATGTGCTAGTTTCAGATCATCTCAGCTCTTGTTTGAAACATAGAATACCAACTAAAAAAATATATATAATAAATTAAGATATTAATCTTTTATCCAGCATTGCATTTACATCAATATAATCAGCACATCTTATGCCATGTGCATTTAGATTTAGAAAGATCTAGGCACCCAGACTAGTGTTAGAGCCATAGCCAGTGTACTCAATGCATTGTCAATGGCAGTGAGCAATCTCCATACAGAAAAAGTAAAATATTGATCAAACGACACCACCTAGGCACAAACCGCTTGGAACACATATAGAAAACATGTTTAACAAAACGATTATATTAAATTAATAAGGTTAGGGTTTTGGATTTCTATTAATTTTGAATAAAACTGACATATTTCAATGCGCGTACAGGCAAAGTCAATGGCCGTACGCCTTTGCTTTGCTCCCAAGGCCGTTTTCAGCGCATGCGCAGTCGGAACCGTGATCTAGTTTATTTAGTTAAGGTCCAACATTAAACACATCAAAACAGTTACCTTTTCATTGGCATTGTGACATTTGCAACGCATTCTGCCTGGATCGGTGTCTCCCTGCCTCTGTAGCCATAAAAAGGGAAGCTAAAATTGCATTGCCAAATTAAGGCATCAAAGTTTCAAAAACAAACACTTATTAATATTTCATCCTACATATCTAACTTTAAGGTATTGGTAACCATTTTGGATACCATCTTGGATTTTCTGACATCCTAACTGTTCAACGGTGATTTGACTGGTCTTATTGTGTCCATTGACCCCTGAAACCTGGAAGTAGGCACCTTAATTACCATTCTAGGGTGAATAGTGAGGAAGTTATAGCTATTTTACGGTATTGGTGACCATTTTGGATGCTATCTTGGATTTAACAACTTTCCGGTATTCAGATTTTGGTCGATTTTTTGGTATGACATTCTTCACATCCAATGCTATCAGAAACAGCTGAAAAACCTTTTCTAGCAATATTTTTTGGGCAGGGTGGTAATTTCTCATAGATCTACCCGACTATTTACGCTACATCCAGACACTGCTTCGTTAGTGGCTCCACCTGGTTGATACTGTCAGAATCAGGGGATGGGGGGACCGGTGTCGCAGTTTCAGCTCCCTGTTAGTTTCAGCCGTGCGCGTACCGTCAAACTCAAGGCATTGTCAATGGCCGTGAGCAATCTTCATACAGAAAATACAGAAAAAGTGACATATCTCTAAAACCACACCACCTATTAATAAATCGCTTGGTACACATATAGAAAACATCTTTACCGAAAAGATTATATTAAATTTATAAAGTTAAGGTTCTTGATTTCTATTAATTTCGAATAAAACTAATGTTTTGGACTGCGCATACCATCAAACTCAATGCATTGTCAATGGTCGTGAGCAATCTTCATACAGAAAATATAGGAAAAGTGAAATATCTCTAAAAACACACCACCTAGAAACAAATCGCTTGGTACACATATAGAAAACATCTTTACCAAAAACATTATATTAAATTTATAAGGTTAGTGACGATGCTGTTAGATTTTGACGCATGTGCAGAAGCGATGCGCATGGCTGAAACTGGCAGGGAGCTGAAACTCCAACACCGGACCGGTTCTGGTTGTCAAACATCATGAATAGGCAGCTAGACCGTCTAATGGTTAGGTTATTATTCCCGCAATGGCAGAGATGTGGGTTCGAAACGCACTCTACGCGCAATTTTTCCCATTTGCAAAGCACCCCTACAACATTGGTGCTGTGACCAGGGTACTATATAAACTACACACTGTATAGTTGTAAAGTCCACGGCTGGAATCTGTGGTTGTGTAGACAGGCTATAGTGAAATCAATACAGGCAAAAAGAGAAAGGAAAAATCAAGCATCTACAGCTCTACCAATGAGAATCAAGCATTTACGGTCGCCATGGTTACAGTGATCTGCCCACCACCAGCATGTGGTGTGGCTCCCTTGGCCACCACCTGCCCTGAGCTGAGTGTGTGGTGATCCATGACTAGCAGAGGGGGGGGGAGGGAGGGGAGGGGGTAGTGGGTAGAGCTCCAAGTGCCGCTTACACACTATCTGACTAACACACAATGAATAATTCCCCATGAATCAAGCACCACCAGCAACTACATAAACATTTATGCACCTGGCCCAATATACCTGTTTCACACATAGAACATTTGCATTCCCCCACCAGTGCATCATTATCGGAATATTTTACATATTGTTGGACCATCCATGTGTACGTACTGTGAATTCACTACCTGGATATTTTTTTTTTGTAACTAGAAGACTTACAATTCCAAATGAGACGAGTGTAGTGATGTTCGCTGATCCCTTTATTAGCAGAAATTGAAAATGCCTTGCTAGATGTGAGTAGGTTGATTGCATCAGGGTGCTTAAATAGGCTAATGTTTAGGACACTAGCCCCAGAATGACAGAAGTCTGGTTTTGAATCCCAATTTTCAACATTTGCCCCCCCACTCCAGCCACACTCCTCCCCAGTCAAAATATTATGTTTCCCATTTTAAGCATTCCTTAACTTTCATGAAATGGCAACCATGGGTTCAGTAAAGCGGCTGACAAAAACAACACACAAAAGACACAAAAAACTCACACACACAAAAAGACCAGGTGAATGATTTTACCACTTTTTGTGCTTTTGTCGGCCCGGTAACGATGACTGAATAGACGAGATCACCTTTCCGACTGCGCATGCACTGAAAACGGGCAGCAAAGGAAAGGTGTATGGCCATTGAGTTTGCCGGTATGCGTAGGGTAAAACTTCAATTTTATTCAAAATTAATCAAAATACATAACAATTTGGCACAAAAATGGATGGATGGATGCAATATAGTAATATAATGAATGTGTTTAAGACACAACTCTCCATAATTAAGCATTTTGAGCTAAGAAACATACAATTTCAGTCACCTTACAGGCTGATGTTTACATCACCATTGTTGATTAGACATAAGTAATTCTTGTTCTAAATATTAAAATGCCAAATGTGTCAACAAAAACTTGTTTCAAAGAAATATATAGCCAATGTCTGATTAACCCTACCCATTTCCTATCCCCCCAAATGTTATTAACCATAGGATATAAATTAAAAAACATGAATAAAATGAGTAAAACTGACTCTGGCTATGGCTCTAACACTAGTCTGAGTGCAAAAATTTGTCTCAATCTAAATGCAGATGGTATAAGATGTGCTGATTATATTGATGTAAATGCAATGCTGGATAAAAGCTTAATATCTTAATTTATATATATTTTTTTAGTTGGTATTCTATGTTTCAAACAAGAGCTAAGATGAGCTGAAACTAGCACATTTCATAGCTGCACCCAGTGTATTAGCATGTGCCATGTGCTTCTCGCGGGTTTGTTTTTCTTCCACGCATCCCACAATGCACCTCACCGCTGGAATGGCGATGTAGTCTATTGTTCCTAGTTCGCATTGAATCAACTTGCACAAGCAATGGATGGATCGACTCCTAACTGAAAGTGAATTGATGGGGAGTGGATTGATGAATAGTTCATTGGTGGGGTCAGGTGATGTTTTAATTAGCATGTATTGGTTAGCAGTAGCAACCACTCTGGCTACTTGCTAAAAGACTGGATGTGATAGCCAAGTCAGTAGAGTGCAGGCTTCCCATACGGAAGGTTGGGGGTTTCAATCCCAGCGAAGGCAAACCAGTGATTTATAAAAATTGATACTTGTTGCTACCTAGCATGACACTCTGCGTTAATAGGATAGGACAAGAACTGGTTAGCTCAGTGTCAGGATAATGTGGCTGTGTGGGATATTGGAGTCATGGTGTTGGTGGTCGGGTCTCACAATGGGCAGCACTATAAAGTCGTCATGAGTATGCACTGTCACAAGTCGGAAGACATCCTGATATATCCATAGATGTTGCTAGGATTTAAACAACAACAAAAACACACACAAAACTTGTAATAAAGGGCACTGCCGCGAAGACTTGGTAGAATTGTGCAGTGTGGATAAAGACAGCTGCAGTACTGTTGTTTGGTCATTGGAATTTTACATCCTGGTAGCATCTAAGGTCATATCAGGATGGGTACCGACTTGTGACAGTGCGCACTCATGGCGAATTTATAGTGCTGCCCCACTGGGAAATCAGGCTGCCAGCACCATGACCCAATATCCCACTCAGGCACATTATCCTGACACTGGGCCAACCAGTCCTTGCCCTGTCCTATTAATTCCGAGTGCCAAGCTAGGAAGCAACAAGTACCAATTTTATAAATCATTGGTTTGACTCGCCCTGGGATCGAACTCCCGATCTCCCGCCTGCGCTATACCGATTCGGCCAAACCGTTCGTTTGACAGTAGCAGTATACACTGGTGTGAGATCGGCGAAGAAATTAAATCAGTTAACAAATAAACATGATTTTACCGGACTGAATTGCTTTGATGGGATTTGATATAATGAAGAGGTTGATGTTTTTGAGGTAGAGAGACGGCGAAAGGGGAGAGATATGGAGAGATGGAGGGAGAGGTGTGATTCATGACATTAAGTACATAGACACATGTACATGTGTTCCATAATGCATGTAAACGAGGCACCACCCTCAGTTCCTGCTAAGAGATGGCCGAATTAGAAAGCAATGGAATGAGTAAGAACAATTGTCAACAGTATAAATTCCCCTTTCTTAATCAAATCATGTAACAACAGAAATACCCCCCTCCTCCCTATATATATATATATATATATATATATATATATATATATATATACATATATATATATATATATATATAAATATAGTTGAATCAGGCTTCCAAGCGAATGGAGTGTGAAGCCCCGCGCAGGGGGTGGGGGTGGAGCATGCTGGGAAATTTCCCCATCCCGGAGAGGGGGGGGGGGCAAAACACTACAGACCTTATAGACTACATCACCGTTCCAGTCGCACGGTGCATTGTGGGATGTGTCAGAGCAAAACTAACCCACGAGAAGCACATGGCACATGCTAATATACTGGGTGCAGTTATGAAATGTGCTAGTTTCAGCTCATCTCAGCTATTGTTTGAAACGTAGAACACTAACTAAAAAAATATATATAATAAATTAAGATATTAATCTTTTATCCAGCATTGCATTTACATCAATATAATCAGCACATACTCATTTTATTCATGTTTTTATTTATATCCTATCGTTAATGACATAAGTAGAAATAGAAAATGAGTAGGGTTAATCAGATATTGGTTATATATTTCTTTGAAACAAGTTTTTGTTGACACATTTGACAATTTAATATTTAGAACAAGAATTACTTATGGCTAATCAATGGTGATATAAACATCAGCCTGTAAAGTGACTGAAATTGTATATTTCTTAGCTCAAAATGCTTATTTATGGAGAGTTGCTTGCGCCTTAAACATATTCATTATATTATTATATTGCATCCTTCCATCCATGTTTATGCCAAATTGTTATGTATTTCTATTAATTTGGAATAAAATGGAAGATTTGCCCTACACGTATCGGCAAACTCAATGGCTGTATGGTCTTTGCTTTGCTCCTAACGCCGTTTTCAGCGCATGCGCACTCGGAACCGTGATCTTATCTATTACACGCGATAATGGGGTTATCACTATTCATATATATCTTTCCGCGCTCTACCGATTCGGCCACCGCGTCCGGTCCCAAAGTTAGGTCAAAGTATACGTTGTGCACAGTGCGATCAATGCTCATGATTCCTTAATAAGATACCTGATACACACATACAATTTGCTATGCACAATGACGTAAGCCCTACAAATTATGAAGGAAGTTTTTATAATTATTCTTTTACACACATAGGCATATATGTGATATAATCAGTAGGCCTACTTTTGCGTTTTCTTGACATAAAGGACTGTTAATTAGTATCATTTGAGAGGATGGATATGCTTTGAGTGGAACAGGAATGATATGCCTAGAGTGAGACTAGAACCCGTGGGTCTTCCATTCTGTGGACGTCCAAACCATGAACGTCCAAACCATTTGTTAAAATCTCGGCTCCTTGATATAATCATCATACCCATACCTACCTGTGTATGTGGCATTTCACCTACAGAGACGAGTGCATCTCACTGCACAAGATATATACACATAGATACTATCACTTGTGAAAGTACAACATCTGAACACTTTGACTTCTGGATACTGAATGGTTTATTCCCGTCCAGGGCTCACTGAACCACCGGCTAAACTTTCCATGACTTCATCTCATTAGCATATCTACAGACGTGTCTTGACGTCTATTACGCATATATCTCATCCCCCCTTCAAAGTATTTCTGAAACATGAAATGTTTTTAAATGACCATCAGTCTATATACATACCCGGTAAAATGAATAGCACAATAATACAAACATATAAGTATACTTAGCTTAAACCACAGTTTCTAGCGAATGTCGGAGTGCACTATGGCACTGCAGTCCTCTGACTGTCCGGTGTGGTGGTTTCAGCGGGTTCCCGTGCTCAGAGGTGTCCCTCGTTTCTGCGCTGCTTCTGCGCATGCGCGGATTTCGCATCAACTCAGGTCACCTGAGCCACTTATTGGCGCATGCGCACATCCTACAAACTCGGGTCGAATAATCGAATACGCTTCTCCGCGCTCGGGTGGACAATCTTTTTTTTTTTTTAATAACCGATAAAAATACAGCAAAATAGGATTTAAAGTATTTTATGATGGCCCAGTTTACCTATATTTCCATTTAATTAATCTAAGTTATTCTTTTTATGCACATGGCACGTGTATTTGTCGACTCCACTCGCCGTGTTCTATTTGAATTTCTGACGACTCGGATGACCCGAGTCGCCCAGGTAGTGTTAATCGATTACGGCCATCCTTATTAGATTCTGACGCATGCGCAGAAGCGAGGGACACCTCTGAGCACGGGAACCCGCTGAAACCACCACACCGGCTGCTTAGCCTCCATATGATATATTGTCCATTATAGTACAACACACACACCAAATGCAGCTGAAAAGACAATACTTAAGCCTAATATGCACATGTGTTTGTGTGTATATATTCAACGTGACTGACTCACTACAGGTCTAACCTGCTTGCCGGCCTAATCACCCAACCTGACCTACTTAGATTAGCCGCACTGTTTACATTTGGCAGCCACGCTGACCTACTTTGTGTCTGCTCAACTGGTTCGGGCTGCCTCCCCTCGGGCGCCCGTATAATCTGAACCCTGTTCCTGTACAACATATTCCCTGACTCATTCAAAATCTGATATTCTCTCCCTGAGACACCTGTACGACCTAAAATTACTCCTTTTTACCACTCTCCTGCATTATTCTTGTATTTTACATTGTCCCCAACTCTCATAGGCTTGTGCGGCTTACCGCATTTCTTGTCATGAAACACTTTCTGGCTTTGCTGTCTTTTCGCTGTCTGTACTTTCTTCGGATTTTGTGTTTCGGGTATCAAGATTTCTTCCGCCATCGGCAACCTCCCTCTCAGCCTTCTGCTCATGAGCAGCTGAGCCAGAGATGCGTTCAAGACGGGCAATGGAGTGTTTCGATAGTTTAACAAAGCTAACTGAAAGTCTGTATTTGTTTTTGCGCATTTCTTCAACATGTCCTTTACCGTTTGCACAAACCTCCCCACCTGGCCGTTGCTTTGTGGATATTGCGGACTGGAATACACGGCTTTAAAACCATAGTGTTGTGCAAACTCCCTGTACTCATGGCTCTTAAATTGCGGACCATTGTCCGAAATAACCTGACTAGGAATACCGTGCCTAGCAAAATTATCCTTCATCGCCTCAATGCCACTGTGGCAACAGGAACCGGGTTCAAATTATAAGGGCGCCCGAGGGGAGGCAGCCCGAGCTGGTCAAGCAGATGCAAAGTGTGTCAGCGTCGAGCCAAATGTAAACAGTGCGGCTAATCTAAGTAGGTCAGGTCGGGTGATTAGGCCAGCGAGCAGGTTAGAGCTGTAGTGAGTGAGTAACGTTGAATACACACAAACACATGTGCATGTTATGCTTAAGTATTGTATTTTCAGCTGCATTTGGTGTGTGTGTTATACTATAATGGACAATATGTCATATGGAGGCTAAGCAGCCGAACAGTCAGAGGACTTCAGTGCCATAGTGCGCTCAGACATTCGCTAGAACCTGTGGTTTAAGCTAAGTACACATATATGTTTTGTATATTTGTGCTATTCATTTTACTGGGTATGTATATATAGTTGATGGTCATTTAAAAACATTTCATGTTTCAGAAATACTTTGAAGGGGGGATGTAATATATGTGTAATAGACGTCTAGACACATCTGTAATATATGCTAATGAGATGCACAATGTTCCAGACAGTGAGAGAGACAAAGGAGTATGTAAATGAGATGACATCATGGAAAGTTTAGCCGGCGGTTCAGTGAGCCCTGGACGGGAATAAACCATTCAGTATCCAGGGGACGTATTCATGATGCGGTGTTAGCGAGCCAAAACTGGTTTTGGCCGGGATTTCTGGGTTAGCGGCGAAAACTCAGTACGCAAGGAGTGCAAACACACCGAGTGTAAGCTAACACTGCATCGTGAATATGGGCCCAGAAGTCAAAGTGTTCAGACACTGTACTTTTACACTAAGGACTCACATGTATATTTATATATATACATAAACAATACCCATACTCATAGAGGTGGGAAATGAATTCACCAAAATCCAGCAACCGGAAACGGAAATAGCTCGTCGAACAATCTGGGACCCGTCGGTCCGCAGCAAATAGAGGGGAGGACAGCGATTGGTTAATATGTATATATGTCAATAGATTAGTTCGTAATTCCGAACATCCATGTTTATCGGCAAACTCAATGGCTCTACGTCTTTGTTTTGCTGTCGATGCCGTTTTCAGCGTACGCGCAGTCAGAATTACGAACTAGTCTATTATAGACTCTATAGACAGGTTCGTAATTCCGACTAATGGGGCAGGGGGGGGGGGGGGTCGGTCATAAGCATTGCTTATTCATATTATTATGTTTTTACTGGACAGGGTTGTCGAATCGGTAAGAGGTTTGACTGACTTCCTGTGCAACAAGTCATTAGTTCAAACTTTGATCCACGAAAAGCAATGATTAACAAAATTGATACTTGTTACGACCTAGCTGCAGAGTTGGATGAAAGCATAACTTTTCGAAACCAAAGCATTTATCTAGATTTGATTCTACATATAGGGTATTTAGCTTAGATACGAGAATAAGTATTAAGCATTTATTGTTACATAGAAGTGAATATTCTGAGTCATTTTAATGTTTTGTTTGTTTTTTTGTTGTTTTACGTCCTGGTAACATCTAAGGTCATATCAGGACGGGGTCATTTTACTAGAATCTGGTACTGCTGAAGCCTATGGTGTCAGAGTTGATGTGCTCGCCAAAATTATTCTGGTATATTTGCACTTCAAATATCTCACAAGCTAGCCAATTAAAACAAAAGTTATCTCTAAGTCCAAGTGAGCAGCACTATAAAGTTGCCATGAGTGTACACCATCACAAGTTGGTACCCATCCTGATATGACCTTAGATGTTTCTGAGATGGAAAGCTCTAAGAAAACAAAACAGAAACTACCGCCTTATTGTAGTGGGGCAGCACTATAAAGTCGCCATGAGTGTTCACCATCACAAGTTGGTACCCATCTTGATATAATGTTTCTGAGATGTAAAACCCCATTCAAAACAAAATTGCCTCATTGCATGTGTGCGCAAGAGGATATAGCACACTATTTCAGAATAGGGAATCATTTAGGTTCTTTTGGTGAATGATTTGGAAAGGGTGTGGGGTTGGGGCGGCTCCAACTGGCAGGGCTCGTGTGAATGGGGGCTTATTTACACGACCCCGTATATATAGGGACTTGTTTACCCGTGATCGTGTATATACACACGGTACCCGTCTAGACGTTGTGCTGCTGCTCTTCACGTTGTGTTGCGTTCCTTCACATTTATCACAACAGGGACGGTGGGTCTGTGCCATATGTCTGCCGTATAATGCCGTGGCAAACCATGGTATGCTCACAGTAATGTGGCTTCATGATTTAGTTCTAGTCTTTATTAGATATCGCGTCAATAAGCGAGTTCAGCATTGTCTGTGCGCATGTGTGGGTCCGACTTCCGGTCGGCGCTGTAGGTATAAACAAAGCCACGTTTTGCACTGCATATATGGCCTTGAGCAATCTTCTTACAGAAAAAGTGAAATATCTCTGAAACTACACCACCTAGAAACAAATCGTTTGGTACACATATAGAAAACATTTTTACCAAGAAGATTATATTGAATTGATAATGTTAGGGTTCTGGATTTCTATTAATTTTGAATAAAACTAACATTTCGCACTGAGCGTACCAGCAAACTCAATGGCAGTGAGCAATCTTTTTACAGAAAAAGTGAAATATCTCTAAGACCATACCACCTAGAAACAAATCGATTGGCACACATATAGAAAACATGTTTACCAAGAATATTATATTAAAGGGACCAGCTATAGCTCGCTGGGACACTGCTCGTACTCCGACAAATGCTCTCCAAGCACAATCTTGTTTAGTTTTTATGTTTAAATGAACCAAGTATGTGTTGGGAGAGTATGGGACCAGGGCACTGCTAGTCTGAACTGCAAAGGCAGTTTGCTGTCTTCAAAATGGCCGCCCCCATAGGCGGCGGCCATTTGCAATGCAAACGCTGCGCTGTGATTGGCTGAAATTGTGCCGGCAACAGGCTCACACAGTAACAAGATTTGCTGGTTCCCAGTATGGGCGGCAATAAATTTCAGACCGATTACGCCAAAATCTATTGAATGCGATCATATTTAACAGAATTACATACTCAAATCGTGAAATTTCATTAAATTAACCCTAAATTCGAAGCGTTATTAAGGTTCCGCCGCATTGGCGGCGATATTAATAGTGTCGAATCGACGAATGTAAAGTAAACAAATCGCCGCCGCCGCAGCGACGTCGATATCCATACTGGCATAACGCCAGCGGCAATGTTTTACGCCGAAATCTATTGAATGCGATCATATTTAACAGAATTACATACTCAAATCGTGAAATTTCATTAAATTAACCCTAAATTCGAAGCGTTATTAAGGCTACCGCCGCATTGGCGGCGATATTAATAGTGTCGAATCGACGAATGTAAAGTAAACAACGTGCGAAAATCCGCGCATGCGCAGAAGCCACGACAGTGGCTCGAGTGACCCGAGTTGAATAATCGATTACACCCCAATATACAAATCGCCTCCGCCGCCGGCGCATTAGGCCACCCTGTGGCACAAATCTGAACTATTCCGAGTTCGTTTGTTTTCCACGCGGCGGATAGCTGGCGACTTTAAATGATACGGTTAGGGTTCTGGATTTCTATTAATTTTGAATAAAACTAACGTTTCGCACTGCACGTTCCAGCAAACTCAATGGCCGTGAGCAATCTTCTTACAGAAAAAGTGAAATATCTCTAAAACCACACCACTTAGAAACACATCGCTTGGTACACATATAGAAAACATATTTACCAAAAAGATTATATTAAATTGATAAGGTTAGGGTTCTGGATTTTTATTAATTTTGAATGAAACTAACGTTTTGCACTGTGCGTAGTCATGCAGTAATGACCCACGTGGGTTTGTTTATACCGATCACTTCCCATCAACCACCGTGCGCCCGAGATGCTGAACTCGCTTATATAACACGTGGCCAAACAGGTCATCCTGTCATGCGTTGAACTTGGAGTGGAGCAGAGTAGAGCAAGGTTGAAGGTGTCGATACACTGGTTCCCCTGGACTTTTAGGTCGTTCATTAAATGTAATTTTATTCATCGAATAATATTGATTTCCAGTGTTGGTCTTCCGCCATGCGACACTGCAATTGTTTACACCATTATTTAAAATCATTGGTGCATATATGAGTCGTACAATAATGAGGATGGCAGTTATAGCTAGACATGATATTGTATACTAATATGTATAAGCGATGCTTAGGGCCGACCCCCCCGATATAACTACAGCAAAGTATTTTATGATGGCTCGTGCATTTTTTTACTCCACTCGCGGTGTTCGATTTGAAATTCTAGCAACTCGGGTGACCCGATTCGCGGTCGTGATAATCGAATACGGCCGTCATTTCCGCGGAATAAACTATTAATATTTCATTTGTGCACCCATGTTTAGGCCAAATTGTTATTTATTTCTTTTAATTTTGAATAAAATCTAAGTTTTGAACTGCACGTATGGGCAAATTCTATGTCAGCGAGCATTTGTTTTGATATATTATTAACCAATATCTGTAGCGAGGGACCAGTGTCATTGTTCCGCGATTTGGCTTGTGCTACTCTGCGGCGGAGCATTTCTCCATAAGCATATTCAGGGCTATACGGAGCAACCCAACCAGCCACGGTGACACCCAACCAGCCACGGTTGAACTCGTTTGAACCCGTTTAAACTTGTTTCTGGTACAAAGGCTAGGGGACCTTAGGCCAATCGCTGTTGTCCATCCTGCTTGCTCCGTACCGAAGTTTGACGATCTATTTCCGTTTCCGTTTGCTGGATTTGGATTATTCTGTTATTCAATACGAGTTTACAAATGGCAGCGCCCATATAAGGCTATTTCCGTTTCCGTTTGCTGGATTTTGGCGAAGTCATGTTCAGTAAGAGTATTGTTTATGTCTCAATATGTGTATATATTTACACGTGTTAGTCCTAAGCCTCCCCGTGGGTGGGTCGGTATTAATATGAATAAGCAATGCTTAGGACCGACCCCCCGATATAACTACAGTAAAGTATTTTATGATTGCACATGTATTTCTTTACTCCACTCGCGGTGTTCGATTTGAAATTCTAGCAACTCGGATGCTTGCTGCGGACCGAAATTCGACGAACGATTTCCGTTTCCGTTTGCTGGATTTCTCGGTTTCTCGGTACGAGTTTACAAATGGCAGCGCCCATACAGTGCTATTTCCGTTTCCGTTTGCTGGATTTTGTCGAAGTCATGCACAGTAAGAGTATTGTTTATGTGTATATATCTACATGCGTTAGTCTTAAGCCTCCCCGTGGGTGGGTCGGTATGATGGTAATCAGGCCATGAGGGCCAGCTGCTACTGGATGTCACGTCGGTCGAGCTTTCGTCACTTTTGGATTAGCTATCGTGAGAGCAGGACGTCATACAGCGCGCTGCGCAGTAGAGGGCCACGGGCCCTCTGATGACGGCAGCGGCTGATAGGAGTATCAGCGGGTGTGCCACCGGCCACCCAGCCTCTGCGTTGCGCGCGGTCAGTAGTTACTGTACCGGAGGCTAGGACATTATCACAGAGCAAATAGGTATGTTGGGGAAAAATTTTAATTTACCATATAGAAATGATATTCATACCAGTGTAAAGAGCCAAACAATTTATGGATGTGTTTATCGATTTAAAAAGAAAAAGTAAATATTTTATATATATTTAACATTGTTATTCCTTTCCAGTGCTTCCAATCGAAGAATACAGTTCAGGATATTTAATATTATTTTGTGTGTTCGGGACAATACTGTAACAGGAAGTAGGACATTGTGGGCAAGTTCCTACGGAGATCCTGAGAGTAGCTTCCGGAGGGCGTACTGGTGGTGTGGAGGGTTGGTGTATGGGGAATGTGGAATGAGGGTGTATGGGGAATGTGGAATGAGCGGTGGAAGCAGCTACCATAAATCAATTCAAGAATGCGCTGGACAGGGCCTGGGCCAGAGAAACATTCCTGTACGATTTCGAGGCTGCATAGCACTAGAGCTGAGAGCTACGAGCTGTGTATAGGCTACCACAAGCCTGCATCAAAGAAGAGGATAATAATAATAATAATAATGGATTGTTCAATGTGTCTTTTGGGTCTAACACATGTGTTATCATATGCTACATCCTCCTCTTTCAATTCAAAATTATGCCTGTCTGTTTCGATTCCCTTATTGATAATGTTACATGAATCACTTCTATGGTTGGATTTGAACACTGGTTGAGTCAAACCAATGACTTAGAGATTAATACTTGTCATTTCCTAGCCAGGCACTAATATCAGCATTATTAGGATATAGCAAAGACTGGTTGGCTCAGTGTCAGGATAATGTGACTGAGTGGGATATCTGGTCATGGTGCTGCCAGTCTGGTCTCCCAGTGTGGCAGCACTATAAAGTTGTCATGAGTCTTTGTATAAACATAGACACTAATAAAGTCTGTACTAGACTACTAAATGACTGAAACGTACAATCCTCCAAGCATTGTTTATCCCATCATTACTAACAACCTACTTACTCAAACTACTTCATGTAGTCAAAAAACACACCTGAGGTATTAACCTTTTAAGCATAACCCTATAAGCTAACCACACTCTATCTAACAGAATAAACAAACCCATTCTACTAACACTCACTCCATCTCAAAATGTTAACTCCAACAACATGATAGTTTTGCAATTCACAACATAGTACTAGTAGGCATACAAACCTATGAAGGGAAACTATGAACCTAACCACTTCGTAATGTAAAGGTCTAATCAATACACATGTATGTATCAAGTGTGTAGGAATATAACATATAACTGCTATTTTTGTATGTGAATTGTCAAACTATACCATATGTAAGTCTTTGAATGTTTGATATTGTTATTTCAGCTGATTTGGGCTAGCTGCTGATGACAATATCAGACTACATATGCATATATTGTAAATAACTGCATTGTCACATGGCTGGAAGACCAGTGCCACGGCGCTGACAAAAGACTTTATTCAATGAATAAACTATATTTACAACAACAAAAATGAGTGCACACTGTCACAAGTCAGTACCCGTCCTGATATGACCTTAGATGTTGCCAGGGCGTAAATCTCCAACAACCAAATCTATGCTTGGATGCATTATAGTCAGTTGCGTACCTAGGGTATGATAGGTATGGCACGTGACTTGGGTCAATAATAGACTGGTTTGTATTAACCAGGATAGAATAAAGTAGTACAAGCAATAGAGCATCATCTGTCGTGATGATAACAAGCTTGTAAATGATGTTAGTTATCCATAGCCAGTATAGAGGCTACTTTAATTAAATATTTATTAGCCCCAAAAATGAATCTCTGTGTCTGGTTTTTAATTATAGTCAGTAGCGTACCTAGGGTATGATAGGTATTGTGAAAGTACGTCTGAACACTTCGAGTTCTGGATACTGAATCATTTATTCATGGCCTAGGGCACGCTTGACCCGCCGGCAACTTTCCATGACGTCATCTCATTTGCATACCTCTTTGACTCAACCTCTGCATCTCGTTAACATATATTAACCACACACCTGTACGTCTATTACGCATATATCACATCCCCCCCTCAAAGTATTTCTGAAACATGAAATGTTACAAAATAACCAAGAAGAAACATTCAATTAACAATATATGCGTACCTAAGCTGCAAATGTCCGAACGCACAAAGCATTTAAGTCCTCCTAATCTGGCCGTAATGCCTGACGTCATAAAGTGTCCATGTATATATATAACAACACCGAGAAATAGCTGAAACACAACTTAACCCTACATGCACATGTTTGTTGCGTACACACTCAATGTACGATGACCTCCTACAGGTCTAACCTGCTCGCCGGCCTTATCAGCCGACCTGACCTACTTAGATTAGCCGCACTGTTTACATTCGGCACCGACGCTGACCCAGTTTGCGTCTGCACGACCAGCTCGGGCTGCCCCCCCACAGGCGCCCTGATAATCTGGACACGGTTACGATACAACATATTACCTGACTCGTTCAAAATTTGATACTCTCTCCCAGAAACCCCAGTTCATCCCAAAATAACCCCTTTTTTTTCCAATCCCCAGCATTATTTTTGTATTTGATCTTATCTCCAACTTTAATAAGCTTGTGCTCCTTACCGCACTTCCGGTCATGAAACACTTTCTGACTACGCTGCCGCTTGGCCATCTGGCCTTCCTTCAGACCCTGTGTTTCAGGCAAAGAAAATGACCTCTGCCATAGGCAACCTGCCTCTCAACCTGCTCATGAGCAACTGCGCTGGAGATGCGTTCAGGACAGACAACGGAGTATTATGATAATTCAGCAACGCCAACTGAAAATCAGCCCCAGTTTTCTCATACTTTAACATATCCTTGACTGTCTGGACAAACCGTTCCACCTGTCCATTGCTACGAGGATACTGTGGACTGGAATACATGGCCTTAAACCCATAGTGTAGTGCAAACTCCCAATATTCATGACTCTTAAATTGTGGACCATTGTCTGACATGACCTGACTAGGAATACCGTGTCTTGTAAAATTATCTTTCAACGCTTCAATCACAGTGACAGATGACGTATCGCCCAACAACGTCACCTCTGGAAACTTGGTGTAATAATCTACAGTTATCAGGTAATTTTTATGATTTAATTAAAATAAATCGGCACCAACTTTATCATACGTTGACAGGCGATCGGGTGATTTATCAATGGCTCGTTATGCAAATTCTTTCGGTTGTTTTGGCAAGTGTCACAATGACTGACCTTTTCCTCAATTTGTTTGTTCATGTTCGGCCAAAACACACAGTCACGCGCCAACTGCTTGGACTTCGTCACTCCCAAATGCGTCTCATGCAACGCCTCTATCATTTCACTCCGAAGAGCTGGAGGAACTACCACCCGATTGCCGTTCATTACAAGATTATTTTCAACTGTTAACTCGTGTTTGTACGGAATGTACTGCCTCAGACATGGTGGTGTTTGTATGCATGTAGTGTCCCACCCATCTTCAATGTGTGAGATCAACATAGACATAGATACATCTTTATCATACTCAATTACAATCTTACTCAACAAACTCGACGACTGCATGTCCACTGCAGCAACACAGAACGTGTCATCGAACAGGCTATCCTGACATACTTTAGCACTATGCGCCCTGGACAGCGTGTCTACAAAAAACATCAAAGAACCCTTCACATGACATAACTGGATATTGTAATTCTGTAATCGCATTCGCATCCTTTGCATTTTCGCTGAAAGTTTATGTATTGGTTTCTGCATTATCGCCACCAACGGCTTGTGGTCGGTTTGAATTTGCACTTCTTTGGCAAAGATATACTCATGAAACCTCTGACATCCGAAACATATGGAGAGCATTTCTTTTTCGATAGTGGCATAAGCGCACTGCGCCGAGTTAAGCGCACGAGATGCGAGTGTGATTGGTTTATCATCCTGCATTAACACAGCCCCTAATCCTGACTGACAAGCATCTACTTGAATGACAACAGGTTTCTTAACATTGTAGTATGACAACCCAGGAGCAGTTCTTAACTTCTCCTTCAACTTATCAAATGCGCCCTGCTGTTCAGCTTGCCAGTGCCACGCCACGTCCTTAGCCAGGAGCATGCCTAGTGGTTTGGCTATCTCGGACATGTTAGGTATGAACTTGTGTACATACCCAACCATGCCCAGGAACCTTTGGAGGCCTTGTTTGTCACGTGGCTCTGGCATGTCAACTATTGCTTGTATTCTGTCTGGATCAGGCTTCACACCCTGCTGGGTAAGTTGATGACCTACATATTTTACTGTAGTCTTACATAACAATGACTTAGTATCATTTAACTTTAGATTAACTGACCTAGCTCGGTCCAACACAGCTCGGAGCCGCTCGTTGTGCTCCTGAACCGTTGACCCATATACCAAAATGTCGTCCGTGACTATCCCGATACCAGGTATATCACCCATGACACGGTGCATTTCCTGAATAAAAATGTCACCGGCTGTTTTGATGCCAAAAGGCAAACGGGTATACCTGTACTGCCCCATGGAGTATTAAACGTGCACAAACGTGAACTTTCGTCATCTAATTCTATTTGCCAATACCCTGTCTTCGCATCCAAAACTGAAAAATACTTAGCATCAGCCGTTTTGGCAATGATCTCATCAATAGTTTTAGTAGGGAAAGGCCCCCCTCTTTATCACTTTGTTCACCTTGTCTGATCCAGACAAATCCTAATCTTTTTTTTTTTTTTACAATGGTAATAGAATTAACCCACTCGGTAGGTTCATCCTGTTCCACTATGACACCTAACTCCACCATACGATCAATCTCACTACATACCTTACTCTGAATGGCAAACGGGATCCGTCTAGGCGGATCAATGACAGGTTGAACAGACTTATCAACATGAATGACAGCCTTCGCTTTAATCAACCCCAAACCCTGAAACACATCTTTGTATTCGCTTACCAGCTTCTCTGCCCCAGCACTGGCACTGTTCGTCGGCCTAGAAATGTTCGTCGGCACCGGAATGTTCGTCGGCTCGGAAATGTTTGTCGGCGTAGCGCAGTGTACCTCATCCACCCGCGCCAGCAGATTCAACGTCACACAAGCCTGCTTGCCCAAAATAGGCTGGCAATCCGGCACCACTTGGAACTTAAGCACTCTGTCGTTGACGTCCAGCAGTGCCTCCCCGTCAGGCGTGATCCGGTGACCGGAGAACGTCACCAACGAACACCTGGTGTTCGTCAGCCACCCCGGAGCAACTCTGTCGAAGACGTACCTTGGCAGTACGTTCGCCTCCGAACCGGTGTCGAGCTTGAACTTGACAGGACAACCGTTCACCCGAACGATCGCGTGCCACAGCTCGGCATCCCGACCAGCACCGTGGTCGACAGCACCGACAAACAGATCCGTTGCCAGCACAGTGACTTCCACTGGATCCGGGTCTTGCTCAGCATTGTGAGGGTCGGGCGCTTCGATGTTAAGTTTGTTGACTCTGCCCAGTCTGCTCCTACAGACTTTACCGAAGTGCCCGATCTTCCGACAGGCTATGCAAGCCTTGCCTTTCGCCGACTCCCCGGCGGTGTTCATATCCAAAGTTCTGGCAGCGGATCTTGAACTCTCCTGCACCGGCGCCGCCGGAATTCCAAGATGACGATTCCCAAGATGGCGTCGCCGCTGACCGAACCACCGGTGCACCGGTACGCGCATTAGCATAATTCCTAACGAAATCCACCTCCTTATTTTCAACGTCTGATTTGGTGTCCTCTAACAGATCTGAGCTGAACTCACTCATTTCACACATACTTATGCACTTTATCAACGTTAACTCAGTTGTTTGAAGCAATTTGTTACGTAAGTTCACATTTTTAACGCCAGCCACAATTCGATCGCGCAACAGCGACTCCTCCACGGTCCCATCTCACAGTCTTTGACTTTGTCTCTTAACGCCGTAATGTACGTAGCCATATTTTCTGACGCTTGATTATGTGAATTGAACTTATAACGTGTGATAATGATACTACATTTACCGACACAATAAATCCTAAACGCCTCTGTAAGCGGCACGATCTTATCTTGATCAGCGAGACCGATATCCATATTAGCAAAAACCTTCTGCGCCTCCTCGCCGGCTACGTGAAGAAAGATGCAGCATTGCAATCGTTCCGTCTTCAATACGACACCTGCTGCAGTAGCGTAAATATCATATGCTCTGATCCATGTTTTCCAGTTCGATCTCGCATTGTGGCTGATCACAAGCTGACCAGGAAGCCGCAAACCTGGCAACGTATTAGCGGGTGGCATCCTTCCTCATCTGACACCATGTGAAAGTACGACGTCTGAACACTTCGAGTTCTGGATACTGAATCGTTTATTCACGGCCTAGGGCACGCTTGACCCGCCAGCAACTTTCCATGACGTCATCTCATTTGCATACCTCTTTGACTCAACCTCTGCATCTCATTAACATATATTAACCACACACCTGTACGTCTATTACACATATATCACAGGTATGGCACGCGACTTGGGTGCCACTTGAAGGCAGGGGGGAGGGGCACCTCTGAACAGTTTCTATTAAAGTCAGAAAAGCCGTCCTTGGATAGTGAACTCCAGAGGGGCACAATTTCAGTGCTTGCCATAGGCTCTATTTTCCGTAGATATGCCACTGGTTGTAGTTGAACCTTCTGTTTTAAGATTCCAGCAACGATGTTAGACTACGTGAAAAATGGGATTGGCCGAAACCTAGCAAATCCCGGACGAGGACCCTTTGGCTACATCGTAAAGGTATTCAAGTCAATGTATTCTGGAATTAGATCTACAGTAAAACCTCTTCAACCGACCACCTCCACAGATCGACCACTCCCTTATATCGATCACTTTTGTAATGATTTTGAAAAACTCCCTAAACCAACCACCTCCCTAAATGGACCATTTAAAGTCGGTCCCATGGTCGGTCGATTTAGAGAAGTTTTACTGTATTTAAAAAGAATAACTAGAGCATAATACTAGCTTGAAACTGTAAGTGTATAGCATAAATCTTCAGTAATTATATGTTGGTGGTGTGTGCAATGTATCACTATTCATATATATTGTAATAAATCATTGCCTGATTTAGCTAGGCACATAATAAAACTGTAGACATTTTTCCTTATCAGTATTTTGCTTGAGGATACACCAGGCCGTATGCAGGAGTCAGTGGTATTTGGTGGTAGCGAGCCAAAACGGTGGTTGGCAGGAATTTCCCGGGTAGCGGCGAAAAATGGTATGCACGATGCGGTGATAGGCCTAACACCAAAAGCTTAACCGGTGTTACGTTACCCCTGAAAAATAGGAGGTATAGCGAGTTCATTAGGCCCAAATCTATTCAATGCTGTCATATTTAACAGAATTACATACGCAATAAGTGAAATTTTATTAAATTAACCCTAAATTCAAAGCAATATTAACGCTGCCGCTGCAACGGTGGCGATATTAATATTTATATTTTCGAATCAACGAACGTAAAGTAAACAAATCACCGCCGCATCGACGTCGCTTTCCATACTGCCGGGGGCGGCGGTTGCTTGCATTCGTCAGTTCGAAAATATTAATATCGCCGCCGTTGCGGCGGCAGCATTAATATTGCTTCGAATTTAGGGTTAATTTCATCAAATTTCACTTATTGCGTATCTAATTCTGTTAAATATGATAGCATTTAATATATTTAAGCCTAATATATGGCTACAGACGCAGAGGGATTTCCCAAATCTATAAATAAATTCACGTTTAGCTATAATGAAAGTGCTACGCGCTCCTGCATACCACTTGACACAGTTCCCGACGTCGGCGATAGCTAACCGGTAATAGGCTGTAACACCAAAAGCCGCTACCACCGACTCCTGCATACAGGCCCTGGTGAGACCAACATGGTACTGGCACTACGATTCTTTGTTTCTTTGCACAATAATCTGAATATGTTACACATTATTTTCTTTTCTAACCAATTGAGATTCATAATATTACTACAACTGACAGATCGTAGTGTAGTGTATTATAAAGTACAGTATACTTTGTATGCTTGCCTGTATGTATGTCTGTTTGTCTGCCTGCCTATATGAATGTATGTTTGCCTGCATATATGACTGCCTGAATGCATGTATGTATGTTTGCCTGCCTGCCTGTATGTATATATGTATGCCTGCGTTCCTATATCATATATGTCTGTCTGTATGCCTGTCTGTTTAGTTGCCTCCCTCCCTGCACCCCTCTCTCACTCCTACCCTGTCTGTCTGTCTGCCTCCACCCACTCCCTCCCTCCCTCCCCCCTATCTCCCCCCATCCATCCCCCTCTCCCTCCCTCCCTCCCTCTCTCTCCGAACGGACTGATAGAACATGAGCTCCAATCTAGCGTTTTCTCAGCCGGCTGGCAAGCCCTATTTTCGTTACATAACCTGGTGTTCGGCATTATTAGGATAGGGTATAAGAACTTGTTTGCTCAGTATCAGGATTGTGTGACTCAAAGGGAAATCCAATCCCGATGCCAGCAGCCAGGTGTCTTAGTGAGACAGCACTATAAAATTGCCATGACTGCACACTGTGACAAGTTGGTACTTATTCTGATATGACCTGATAGGTTGCTAGGATGTAGCCTAAAACCCTAAACAATGTTATTCCTCTATGTATTACTTAAAACTGCATAGTCCGATGAAAGCATCAAATTTTCAAAACCAAAACACTTAATCTAGATTTCATCCTACATAGCCAACTTAGACATTTGGACACTCATTGGATATTTTAGTGCTGTATAGAAGAAATACTGATTCAATTTAATCAAATCAGTCCTTGTGAAGCCATTATATGATGGTTAGCATTTCGATGTGAAAACTAAAATTAATTTTGCATGGTTCATTTAAAATATCTCTAAAGCTAACCCTTTAAAATAACAATAGTATCACAATAAAGTAGGTAGATTATAATGATCAATATCCATGCAGAAACTCAAAACCATCAGACGATGCATCTTTAACCACTTCTGATTTAAGCCTAGAATGATAACAACATTTCATATTCCCAGATTATCATCCATCCAAGTACTGAGAAGTCCCATGTTGTAATACACAGTCTGATGAAAACATCAAATTTTTAAAACCAAAACAATTATCCAGATTTGATTCTACATATCCAACTTCGATACTGGTGCACATATTAAGCACTTGTCGCCATATAGAAGGGCATACAGAGCCAATTTAATATAACCTGTTACTGCATAAGCACGTGGTGTCAGAGTTTTGGCGTGCTTGCCAAAATTATTTTTGGATGGTTGCAGTTCAAATATCTCAAAAGTTAGACATTTAAAATAAAAAGTTACTTCAAACTAAAGTAAGGAAGGTTATAACAATCAATTTAATATATTTAAATTAGGAAATGACAGAAACTCAAAACCATCGGACTATGCAGCTTTAAAGCTGCATAGTCCGATGAAGCATCAAATTTTCAAAACCAAAACAATTATCTAGAATTGATTCTAAATAATGTAACTTAGATACTGATGTACTTATTAAGCATTTGTAAGGGAATAGTGAAGCAATTTAGTAGAACCTGTTACTGCTAAAGCTTATGGTGTCAGAGGTTTGGCGTGGTTGCCAAAACTAATTTGACATGTTTGCACTTCAAATATCTCCAAATGTAGCTGTTTAAAATAAACATGACTTGAAGTTAAAGTAATGTACATTAGAACAATCAGTTTAATATATTTATCTCAGAAAAAAATGACAGAAACTTAAAACCGCCCGACTACGCAACTTTAACTTTGGTGATCGGATCAGAACCTGTCTTTCAAATGTGATTATACTACGATGTTCCCCATTTCTTAGACTTAATACTTTTTGTTTAATAGCTTTCCACATCTATCTATATCTCTATTAACAGAACATGTTCCTGAAGAGGAACAGAATTCTGGAAAAGAAGGCAGTCCACTTTTCTAACATTGAACCAGACCATGTGGTTCTGGAAGTTGGCTTCGGACTCGGCCTTGGCTTGAAAGCAGCATATGAAAAAGTAAAAGGTAACTCAGTAATTTATAAATAAATCAAACATGAGGCATCAGAGACTTTCCATCAAGTTCTAATAATAATAATAATAATAAAACATTTATATAGCGCCCGATCCAGCAAGCTGTTCTCAGGTGCTTTACACAGCAAACAAATATACAGGAAAATAAATTTCACCTAGTTGAAAGCACATTTAAACAAATGTGTCTTAAGACCTTTTTTAAAAGCACCAACAGATTTACAATCAGTGATATATCCTGGCAGAGCATTCCACAGTCTCGGGGGCAGCAATACTAAAAGCACGATCCCCAAAGCCTTTGAGTCTGCTCCGAGGAACTGCTAACTGGCTGGAGACTGTGGAGCCCAGTGTTCGAACATTTGTTCTCTCCTGGAGCATATCTCATATATTCTGGAGCCTGATCATGCAAGGCACGATATACAAGAAGCAGCACCTTGAAATCAATTCTCTATTCGAGATTTAGAGTGATATAGAAGGAAAAACGTTTTTTGTTGTTGAATGTAAAATGCAGTGAAACACATGGGGTTTGAACCCACAACACTAAACAACTTCAGATTACAAGTTCAAAACCTTAACCACTAGGCCACAGAAACCACACATAATTACTTGTCTCAGTTCAGGCTATTTGTATATACGATGTCATATATACAGGGTGTGTGATTGTGTATGTGTGTATATACCCTGTGTATATCATATGTATGATGTATGTACTAGTCATAAATAAAATGTATGTATCGCAAGCCCACACAGTAAATACATTTCTGCACTAGTAATAGTATATATATATATCATATATATATGACGTATATACAAGGTATGTATATATATATATATATATGGAACCCAAAACATATATATATATATACATATTGATCTGCCAATACTAACATATATATTGGCCCCCAGAGTAGTAGAACCATATCAGTTTCACCTAGGACAAACTGCATGTTCTATGATTCAGCCGGGCCTGAGCATTAATGGTTTGGCGGCATCCGCCGCAATTGCGCGGGTTTCTGGGTTTAAAGCTATGATGGCAGCAGCCGTTCTGGTTGTGCCTATGTGTTATCGTTTGGAAGGGATCCATCGCAAATGCGCCGTTCCACAGCGTATGCATCGCAGGACGGCCTGAGGTCATAGCACCATATCAGTTCCTACACTCACCTATGACGAACTACATGTTCTGCGATCCCAAGTCGTCCGCCGGTGCCTACGCTGCAGAATGGCTGCTGCCGTCATAGCATTAAGCCCAGAACCTGGCACATTTGAGAAGGATCCCGTCCAAACGATAACGCATAGGCACACCCAGAACATCTGCTGCCATCATAGCATTAAAACCGGAAACCGTTGTATTTGCGGCGGATATCCTTGAACGATTAATGCTCAGGCCCGGCTGATTTGGCATTAGTTAATAGTAATACAAAAGATCTGAAAGTCAAAAACTTTCAAATGTACCTATCTCACTCCATATGGTTCACTCCTTTTTACATTCAATAAAAAAAAAAGTTTTCCTTTTAAATACAGTGTAACTGACGAATTTCAAATGGATGCGTACAAAACATACCTACCTACCTACACACACACACACACACACACACACACACACACACACACACAACACAACCACACACACACACACACACACACACACACACACACACATATTGTATATATGACGTCCTATACACAAATAGCCTGAACTGAGAGACTGACTATATTTGGTCTCTGGCTTAGTGGTTAAGGTGTTGAACTTGTGATTTGAAGTTGTTTGGTCTTGTGGGTTCAAACCCTATACTGTCCAACACCTTTTTACATTCAACAACAACAACACATTTTTTATCTATATGTGTTTATCATTGAATTATGCAATGTAATTAATTGTACTAACATATATTTTACATTAAAGCAAATATATTTCCTGTTTGAACTACTCTAAAGAAAATTGAAAATACATCAGTTTTACTCTCCCTTCTCTCCACTCACCCAGCCCTTTTCACAACAACAGCTGTCACATGACCAATCTAGGTCACTCTACACCACCAAGTGGAAAAGTTCAGTACTAAGCATGCACCACCCTCTCCCACAAATTAGAACTATTCCGAGTTTGTTTGTTTTCCCGGCAAGTTATACTGGCTGACTTTAAGATATAATATACACATGTCTGACCAAACTAAACTTGAGTATACATAGAAAGCACAGCTAAGATGCTTGAGTACATTTTTATTCTATTTTATTTTCCAGATGGAACTGGAACTGTCATGGGTATTGAGATCTCTCAACCAATGATGTTTGAGTCCCAGAAGATCTTGAAGAGAGAGATCGCAGCCGATAAGGTTCAACTCATCCTTGGCAATCTGGAGAACATGCCATACGAAGACAATCAATTTGACCGTATCTTTCACTGCAACTGCTATTACTTCTGGCCTGATATTAATCGGGCCGTTTCCGAACTTCATCGAGTGATAAAACCAAACTCCATGATGATCACAACAATGTCTATGAACTCTTTGCAACAATCAAAACGAAGAGGTTTCATGGAATATGCTAATATAGATCCAGAAAACTATATGGCAGCATTGGCAAAGGCAGGATTCAGGGATATATTTCTAGAGGAAGAACAAGAGGGGAGCTTTGTATATCAAGTGATATATGGACATGTGGGTACCAAGGACTAACTTTGTTGTTGTTTTTCCTCGTGGTGTCATTTCTATTGAATTTAATTCATTTCACTGTTATGCAGATAAATAAAAGAATGTGATAATTATTAGACAGACCACAACAGTTATATCTCTCGTCATATTAATATTGTGTAGAACCTATATCCTGGTATTGAACCATGAGATAAAATCATGACGCTATTATGCCTAATTGTGTGGTCTATCTAGTATTAGTTTTTGTATTTTATACACATTCTTTGGTATATTTCTTTTTAAATACTGGTTCTAGTAATGGAACAATGGTGTGTATACACTGGCTATTTGCGATTTGTGAAGTGAATATACTTGTATCTAACAGTCACCTGAACATAGGTCTATTTAAATTGAATATTTTCAAATGTGATGGTTCCAAGAATGCATATTGTTGTATGTGTGCGGTGGTGTCAAGACAACCTTTTGGAATCAGTTTTCCTTTCTTTTATTGTTCCTCTTCCAGTTCCTGTATTTTTTCATGTCAAGTAATTACAGTGATAAAATCTAGAATTTATGGCAATCTAATGTGCATTATTAGGATAGGGCAAGGACTGGTTGGCTCAGTGTCAGGATAATGTGACTAAGTGGGATATCAGTTGATGGTGCTGGTGGCCTGATCTCCCAGTGGGGCAGCACTATAGACCCCTTTCAATGTTTATAAACATTGTGTATGCGCACGCAGCTTGGCTGCAGAACGAAGGCACCCTGCCATTGAGTTTGCCGGTATGCCCAGTGTAAAACATTTATTTTATTCAAAATTAATAGAAATGCAGAACCCTAACCTTATTAATTTAATATAATCTGTTTGTTGAATATGTTTACTATATGTGTTCCAAGTGGTTTGTTTCTAGGTGGTGTGATTTTAGAGATATTTCACTTTTTCTGAATGAAGATTGCTCACGGCCATTGACAACGTATTAAGTTTGTTGGTATGCGCAGTGCAAAACATCAATTTTATTCAAAATTAATAGAAATACAGAACCCTAACCGTATAAATTTAATATAATCTGTTTGTTGAATATGTTGGCTATACGTGTTCCAATCAGTTTCTTTCTAGGTGGTGTGGTTTTAGAGATATTTCACTTTTTCTGTGTGAATATTGCTCACGGCCATTCACAATGCATTGAGTTTGCCAGTACCGCAGTGCAAAAAGTCTATTTTATTAAAGATCTATAGAAATGCAGAACTCTAACCTTATAAATTTAATATAATCTGTTCATTGAATATGTTTTCTATATGTGTTCCAATCAGTTTCTTTCTGGGTGGTGTGGTTTTAGAGATATTTCACTTTTTCTGTATGAAGATTGCTCAGAGCCATTGAGTTTGCAGTGTGACAGTGTGTTGTCCTGCAGCCAAGCAGCACGCGCACTGTCCTAAATACCTATGCTGACGTCATATGAAATAGGCCTATAAAGTAGCTATGAGCGTGCACTGTCACAAGTCGGTACCTGTCCTCATATGACTATAGACGTTGCCAGGACGTAAAACAACAACAAACAAACCAAACGTGCCCATGTAGACGTACGGTTATGCAAATATAACATCCAGAAATGCATCCAATAAACGGAACAAATTTCCATGAAGATAATAGAGCCCTATATTACATAAATAGTCTTGAAGAGTTCACTCTATATGTTCATTGACAAGGAAGATAATTCTTTTCTGCCCGATGTCCTTTGATTTAACTTTTAATCTACGCTGCGTGTAAATACAATGTAACGCTGGGAAAGCATTATTCAGATGAATACATTATTTATTAAAGAAAGAAGACAACAAATACCGTGACTTGTACTTGCTTACAATTATGAAGCCACAAATAGGTCTAATAGTTTGCTAATAAAGAATCATTTATTCACTCTGTTCTATGTTGTCCTTTTATTGTGCCAATATTGTTAAAGCTACATAGTCTGACGAAAGTTTAAAAACAAAGCACTTATCTATATTTTATTCTACATATCCAACTTAGATATTGGTGCACTCAGGAAGCACTTCTTGCTGCATGAAAGGATGTATTAATTCATGTTAAAGTTGCCCGGTATAGTCCACTAAAGCTGTGTTCACACACACAACTTTAGGCCGAACTAGATAAGGTGAACTAGATGAGGTGAAGTAGTGTCGTGTCCACACATGCAGTATTCGGGGCGGTTTAAAGCGGAAATCAATATCTGCGCATGAGCAAGTCCATACTAACCAGCGCCAGTTTCGGTTAGTCGACGTCGCCATGGGAGAGTGGGTTCGACCTAGATATGTATGGACTGAATCGTATTGGTTTGGAACGGTCAAAACTTCTGCTGGGCAGTGAAAATGTTAAAATAAATCATGAAAAAAATATCTGTGCACCTCTAGCAGGTTCATAGACCAAATTATATAATATGCGCTTTTGATCGACCGGAAAATAAACAAACTCAGGTCTTGACTGCGCATGCATGTGATGTCTTTAATCCGGCTCATCTAAGCTGCTACCATTCACACGATGAACTTGGGCCAACTTAAGATAGTTCGCTTCATCTAGACTACCTCGTGATGCAGTTTACTTGATGCGAACTAGTTGAGGCGAATCAGCCCTAATCCGCCTCAGCATCGCGTCCACATGGCGAATGTGAGCCGAATTAGACAAGGGGAACTAGTTGAGGCGACTTAACACCCGTGTGTGAACACGGCTTAAGATGACAAACAAACTCTGAATGGCATTACAGGTGGGATTCCCTCATCACATGACAGAGGGATTCCCCACAAACCAAAGAATCTTTTTTGCTATACAGTTAGTAGAGAATATGCTTACAACTACAAAACAAAAATATGGTGACTGCAGAAAAATCACGATTGAACTTTTTAAGTTTATTAATCGACATGATTTAATCAATTATTCAACTCCAAAATAGCAGGATATGACATCGAACACTTAAAAACACGTGATTATTTCCATAATAATCCAGCTTTCCAACATTTATTGATGTAGGTCTGTCATAGCAGGATATGATATCGAACGCTTTAGATTTGCAAATATACGTGATTATTTCCATAATAATCCAGCTTTCCAACTTTTTTGCTGCAGGTCTGTCATGTAGTCCTATCACAAATTCTCCCTTCTTCAGTAGTTGATTGCATAAACTGGAAAACAAGGCAATGCATGGTGTGCTTGGAGAGCATTTGTCAGAGTACAGCTCCACTCTCAGCAGCCTATGCAACATCTCTTTAATGAAGCTTGTTATGGCTGTTTATAATCAAAGTTACTTTAGACAAAACTATAGGGTTGATTATCATAATTGCTCTAATATATTTATCACTAAAAATGACAGAAACACAAAACCATCAGACTATGCAATTTAAAGCTCGCTATATCTCTTATGGCAGACATAACAATAGTCATTAATCCTAATACAAACCAATTACAAGAAAATGCCATAGCTAGTGGGGATCCTCTCTTCAGAGAGATGGCGGTGACTGATGCTTACAGATTAACTTACATATCCTCTTTGGCTAATCTATAGGCCCTATTGGGCCTCTAATGCCAGCTCGTTATGGCCAAAAAGATTTTTGTTTGTACACACATATGGAAGTCGACTGAGCCCTGGAGTCATATATAATTGTGGGTGTCAACTCCAATGTCTATCCAGCCTTCTTTCAAATATGCTTTTACCATTGGTCTGGAAGACCGTTTCATGGATATGTCACTCAAAAGAAAAAGGGGTGTTTCCTGACTTCAAGTCAGGGCCTCTCCATGAAAATCTTATACCGCTGACCTCAGGCTACTGCAGTAGCCCTGATGAATCTGTTATCTCAGTACCTTCTCCCAGATCAAAGACCCTATAATACTAAGACGGCTCACTCCCTATCTCTCCCATGCTAATTTCGCAGTGCCACCTTGTGGTGGGTTTGATCAGCCCAGCTGCTGGTTGGTGTTTCACATGTAAACACACACAATTATATTATACATGAGATAGGTAAGTATGAATACACATCAATATGAAATTGCTATGAACAAATACACATCATCATCAGCATCATCATCACCATCATCACACATCTTTCACATTCATATATACATATCATCATCATCATCATGATGTCAGTCGTGATGCGACAAAGACTGTTTTCATTACTTGACTGCCGCTCTCCATTTAGCCATTTCATGAAAGCTGCCTGCAAAAGTGTTGAAGTCCTGCTGGCTTTTGCAAGTTACCAGCGGCACTCTCTCGAGGAGCAAAGAGATGTTTCAGACTGGCAAGAACATGTCAAGACAGGCGCAAAACTATTTGTGACTGCAGTGGCTGGTCGGAAGATGTTGCGAGTTCCATACATCAACCGCCCTTATTGCTGCCACAGTGACATGGTTTTCTGTTTAGGGTTTGCTCCCTTAGCCTTTGGTTCTGTCAAGAACCTGTACCACAAGGCAGTGGTTTACAACTCTGCAGGGCAGGGGCATCAAACTCCCTGAGGTATTGCAATACCTGCATACCTGCAGGTATCCAGGTATATACATTTATACATATAATATAGCACCTGTTTAACCAAGAGAACAGCCAGCGCACCAAGTGGTGGGTTTGATCATTTTTATTACACAGTACAGGCTGAGTGAGCCATCTTAGTATTATAGGGTCTTTGCCCACAGTCAACAGTCAACAGGTAGGGAGGCTACTACCACTTGATAGTACTCCAACTACTCCCCAGATAGCACACAGCCGTCGGCCCGACGGCGGCCTCTCCGTCGGGCCAATGGTGGAAAGCGTCGTCGGGCCGACGTTGTTTTGTCCAACCCCCCGCCGTCGCCTCGACGGCGGCTGCCGCCGTAGGCCCGACGGCGGCTGCCGCCGTAGGCCCGACGGTGGCTGCCGCCGTAGACCCGACACAATATATTTATTCCAAATTAATAGAAAACCTTATAAATTTTATATAATCTTTTTAGTTAAGATGTTTTCTATATGTGTACCAAGCGATTTGTTTTTAAATACAGAAAAAGTGAAATATGTCTACAACCACACCACGTAGAAACAAATCGCTTGGTACACATATAGACAACATCGTTACCAAAAAGATTATATTAAATTTATAAGGTTAGGGTTCTTGATATCTATTAATTTTGAATTTTGAATAAAAGTAATATTTTGCACCTGTACATATTGACACTATAGTGACAGTGTCTTCTCGGAAAAAACCAAGATGGCGGTCCTTCGTCAACATTCCGTACCAGGTAGTTCAAATCGTATTAACACGAATAATTCCATTAATACATCGTAATAAATTACAAAACTTTTACAAAACAATCTAAAGATATTAATAAACAAACCTGTTAAATAATTCCTTAAAATTCCTCCGATTTCTGGAGTTATTTGTTGAAAAAGAACGCTGCTCAACGATCGCACCTGTGCCGATGGCGACTCGAGCTGGAAAACATATTTAACGAACTGCGCATGCGCGGATCAACACCGTCGGCCCGACGGTGGCTCGAATGTGGAAAATCAATGCAAACCAGCGGTGGGCTACCGCCGTCGGCCCGGCGGTGGCCCGACGGTGGCTCAAAAGTGGAAAGGGATTGAAACCTAACGTCGGAACACCACCATAGGCCCGACGGTGGCTCGAATGTGGAAAATGAATGCAAACCAGCGGCGGGCTACCGCCGAAGGCCCGACGGTGGCTCAAAAGTGGAAAGGGATTGAAACCTAACGTCAGGACACTACCGTCGGCCCGACGGTGGCTCAAAAGTGGAAAGGGATTGAAAACCAGCGTCGGACTACCACCGTCGGCCTGACGTGGAAAGTCGATGGCGACGGTGCGACCAATAACCGACGTCGGCCCGACGTCTGTGCGCTATCTGGGTCATGGTCCCGCCACCTATCGATTCATTTTAATTTGACAAGGAGGTGAAGGCGTATCTGATGGGCCGTATTCGATTAACACGACCAGGTGTGGCGTTTTCAGCGCCCGGTCATGCTCAGCGGCCTGTCGTGGCTTCTGCGCATGCGCGGATTTTAAGACATATGCAAAACACCCGTGGCCTCGCCGGCTACAAGCTCAGCTGGTGCCCGGCAGTGTTAGGGTCCGATCAGGCCGAAATCTATTGAATGCGATCATATTTAACAGAATTACATACTCAAATAATGAAATTTCATTAAATTAACCTTAAATTCCAAGCGATATTAACGTAGCAGCTAACAACGTAGCAGTAAACAAAACAAATAGCAGTGCTCGCCGCAACGTGCGAAAATCCGCGCATGCGCAGAAGCCACGACAGGCCGCTGAGCATGACCGTGTGGTGGTTTCAGCGGGTTCCCGTGCTCAGAGGTGTCCCTCGCTTCTGCGCATGCGTCAGAATCTAATAAACATGGCCGTAATCGATTAACACTACCCGGGCGACTCGGGTCATCCGAAATTCAAATAGAACACGGCGAGTGGAGTCGACAAATACACGTGCCATGTGCAAAAAAAGAATAACTTAGATTAATTAAATGGAAATAGAGGTAAACTGGGCCATCATAAAATACTTTAAATCCTATTTTGCTGTATTTTTATCGGTTATTAAAAAAAATAAAAAAGATTGTCCACCCGAGCGCGGAGAAGCGTATTCGATTATTCGACCCGAGTTTGTAGGATGTGCGCATGCGCCAATAAGTGGCTCAGGTGACCCGAGTTGATGCGAAATCCGCGCATGCGCAGAAGCAGCGCAGAAGCGAGGGACACCTCTGAGCACGGGGACCCGCTGAAACCACCACACCGGGCGCTGAAAACGCCACACCGGGTGCTATAATTTTAAATCGAACGCCGCGAGTGGAGTCTACAACTACGAGTGCCGTGTGCAAAAAAAAACCGACCCCAGTAACCAACGTCTTGGCTGGGGTTGGCGAGTAGCGATGACGTACCTACTGCCACCAGTCCTACGTGTTGTTTTATTGTTGGTTTCCCTAATAATCCACAGCTATTACAATGATCAAATACTTTAAATCCTATTTTGCTGTAGTTATATCGGTTATTAAAAAGAATTATTAAGTTTTGGATTAAGCCACCATCTGTTCTACCCATGGAGAAGCGTATTCGTTTATTCAACCCGAGTCTGTAGGATGTGCGCATGCGCCAAAAAGTGGCTCGGATAACCCGAGTTAATTAATCGATTACGCCCAGATCTGTGTGCTGGTGGGGTAAACTCGGCGAGCTGCTTAGAGATTGAATAATGCCAGTAATACTGCAACGCTCACTATCTGAGGCTTATGTCCCAGTGCTACTAAACCCAAACAACAAAGCAGGGTAACGCAGTGTGCACAGTAGTCAGAGCGGGAGACAAGTAAACTCATTTGGCACATCCACGGATTGTGGCATCTTTTGTAAGTATAGAATTCATCCAAACCTCATTTTATGAAAGCACGTTTAATGGGCACGTTGTTGAGTGGCCATGACTGATTCATAGGATATTTGCGCGGCAGTCTCTCAGGTCATGACCGCATCGGAAACACGTCGAAACATGTCCGCATGTCGTCATCAGCGCTTTCACATGAAATAAGGTCAACATTTCCCCTATTTTCTAAGCAGTCTTGCTACACCTTACACCCACAATGGGAATACTGTCTCTCAATGCTTGCCCCAACTGCATTGCGCGTAGAGGTGGCACTAGCTGTGTATGTTCAGAGTGAACTGACAAGTGTGAACTTTGTGGCAATCAGTAAATGAAAGTTGAAAAGATGAAGTTATTTAGCGCACTTTCCCCGTTCCTATTCTGATACCTCACGTCAGCATCGTGTTTATATATAGGCTTGTATGGGATGGGATTGGCGGATGTTCAGTGTGTGGTCTGGAGCTGAGCTGACAATAGAAGACCTCGTGGTAGGCTTACGATATTCTAAGTGGGCAGGCACGGCAAACTTAGTCAATTCTAAAATAGTAGGAACCAGGGTAGGTTCGGTAACCGACCTGATTGAGACTGTGTGTAGGCCTAGTCTAGATAAAAGATTCACCCCGTACTGTTCTGTACAGTGGGACCCCTACTAATTATATATGTATAATAATTTACTAGGCGAAGAAGAACCCATTAGAAAAAGTGGTGAGATTCTGGGTAAATGAAATCAGTACATACATTCATAATTTAAAAAGCAAAATATATTCTTCACATAGGTCCTACAGCTTCATATTTACCCGCTACTTCTCAGTTAAAAATAATGTTGTTTAAAAGTATTTACGATATTCAATTTTACTACTTGACAAAGGTGTCTTTGCCCATCGCCCCATAGGAATGCCAATGAAGTAATGTGCATTGTTCTTCATCTTTTAGATTTGCTATTGGCCTAAGGCACGGAATGCCTGGGAAGCAGCAGGGAGAACAACATCAACTGTGCACAAGATCTCAAAGTCCTGTAGAAATCCAAGTAAGCGAATTATATGGTATTAAACAGTTATTGGTAGATTTAAGGGGCGAGTAATGAGCGAGGGGAAATTGCTGCAGTTGGTGCGCATTCTTGAAGGATGACTATTAACTGAAGCGAAGACGGGTCGATATGCATTCCTGTGGCTGTTGGATGACAATAGAGGGAGTGCATGTGACGTCATCACTCAGCCATCAGCGGCCAGCCATCTTGGATTACGAGCACCCTTCCTAGCCATGTTGTGAATGAATGCAGATGCAGTAAAACAGAGTTTTCTTGTGTTCTGGGAGGTTCTGGGCAGTTTACATTAACTGTCTTTACTTACAACACTTTAGCAACAACTTCTGAGGCCAAACTGCTTAAAACAGTGACAAATAAACCAACAAATCAGTAAATAAGCACAGTGTAGGCAGTTACCAGCCTTCTGTATGTAATCCAATATGGCCACCGAAAGTTGACTCATGACATCATTACACCCCCTCTTTAGTGACTATGGTGAAACAGAGATAAATTGAGATTTAAGAGAATTAGGGGACTTAAAAATCCTTATCAGGGAAATACAGAGGTATTAAATTAATTTATGTTTCAAACCTTTCTGTTTGGTTATCAGTTACTACCATGGGGATGTGTTGGGCTAGGAAGGAGGGAGACAGGGCAGTTGGGGGGGGGGGGGTGAATGACCAGGTAAGCGGGGGGGCGGCTATGAGTGGGAATGACTGGGGAATGCAATGGATCCATTCATATGGTAATGGGGTGGGGGGGGGGTGAATCTTCAGAGATGTTTTGTTTCAAACCCAGTCATGATGGTTGGTGTTGATCTTATTTTGGGTAAGATGGGATTTAATTTTAAACTAAATTCCTGTTGAATGCTAGACCGACGATGAATAACAATTTAATTTAATAGAAATTGGTTGTCTGGAAAAGTGACAAGATATTCTTGAAGAGTGGGATTGGTTCCTGAATTTGTTCCTGAATTTCGAATCAAAACTATTTAATCATTTTCTTATCCGTTTCCAGGCAACTGAGGATGAAGCACTCAACACTGCGACAACAACGACTACTACAATAGTCCCTCACACCACGTCCATTGTAAATGCTGCCCGGTCACGTCAAGCATTGGTGAGAGTACTCCTCCTACACCCACACCCGCACCTATACCTATACCCCACACTCTCGACTCTACTCTTCATTTGGAATATCACTGGGCACTGTGGCCGAATCAATAGAGCGCAGGCCTCGCGTGCGGACCAGATGGGTTGGCCGAATGAGTAGAGCGTCCGTCTCCTATTTTGGGAGATCCGAACCCATGAGTTTGTGAGTTCGAATCCTGGTCAAGTCAAACCAATGACTTAGAAATTGATACTTGTCGTTTCCTAGCCTGGCGCTCGGCATTATTAGGATAGGCCAAGGACTGGTTTGCTCAGTGTCAGGATTATGTGACTGAGTGGGATATCAGGTCATGGTGCTGGCGGCCTGGTGTCCCAGTGGAGCAGCACTATAAAGTCGCCATGAGTGCATACTGTCACAAGTCGGTATCCGTCCTGATATGACCTTAGATGTTGCTGGGACGTAAAAGAACAACAAACAAACAAGCCTCGCGTGCGCGAGATTGGGAGTTTGGTTCCCGTTCGAGTCAAACCAATTACTTATATAATTGATACTTGCCGCTACCTACCCAGGTGCTTGGCATTAATAGAATAGGGCAAGGACTGGTTGGCTCAGTGTCAGGATAATGTGACTCAGTGGGATATCAGGTCACGGTTCCAACGGTCTAAAGTCGCCAGCCATGAGTGCACACTGTCACAAGTCGGTACCCATCCTGATATGACCTTAGATGTTGCCAGGACGAAAACACCAACTACCAACCACCTTCAATTGGAATAATAAGGACACAACATTAAATGGCAATAAATACTCACTGCGACTCAATTAAGAAGATAAAGAATTATTCATGTACTCAGTTCAAGATCCAATTATTAGTTCAGGATAATTTCACATTTTATAGACTCAATTGGTATGCTGTTCAGTGTCGGTATGACTGTTCTTTGTTTTGATTGCTTTTTTAGTATTTTATCGACAGCGAATTTTTGAAGTTACTGAAGAATGTTGGCGCTAAGGGAGAGATGTCGTCTAAGGGCGAGGTCTTCACATTTAAACAGGTAAGAGATTGAACCCAGAACCTAAGTATAAGCGGTAAGTTTAATTCTTAAGCGGCCAATCATCTAGCAGGGATGAAAGATCGCCGCATTTCGCGGATTTCCACAAATTATTTGTGGAATTTGCGATTTGTGTTATTTCTATATATAATATAGTCTAAGATAGTACTATAACAGATTATTTAATTTTGGCTTAGCACCAGACTAGATGGGCAAATAAGATGTCTACATTCTGGATATACTTTGGATTGTTGGCAAATAAATGCGAAATTAAGGTTTTTAAACACTATTTCAACTCTTTTACATGATTTTCTTTCCTGTGAAATTAAGCAAAAAATTTTATATATTTAAATTAACGACATATATTATATTTAAATTAGCTATATATTCAGTTAACTATGTATTTAGATTAGCTGTATATAATATATTTAAGTTAACTGTGTAATATATATTAAAATTGACTTCTTTGAAAAAACCTTTAAAAAAATACTTTTCCCTTTAAATTGATTTAAAATGTTTGTGTTTTTTTGTTCAAGAGCATATTTCACAGAATGACACTTTAGTGCAGTTTCTCCTCCCCACTTCTCTCCCCCCACCCCCGTCGCTCTCCCAGCTGGGACACTACCTCAAAGAGTACATCAGCGCGCACAAGTTGTTCGATATGGTGGACCCTGCCGTCGTGTACTGTGACCGGGATCCCCTCGGGAAGGTGTTCGGGGTGCCCTCATTCACCTTCTACCAAGCCACGTAAGTCAGGCTTCATAATAACTATTTTACCGCCCACCCTCCCCCCTTGTTGAACAGGGGTGAGATGTAATTTGTTATGATGGTGTGTGGGGTTTTGCGTCCTAGCAATCTGTATGGTGTATCAGGAGGGGTAGCCACTTGTGTCAGTCCTCCCCCGTGTTAGCTTTTTAGTGCTGCCCCACTAGGATACCATCATGTCATAGGCGTCATACCACAGGCACCCTGCTTCAATATCTCACCCAGTCTCTGTCTTCACAATGAGTCAACCAGTCCGTGAATTGTTCTAATGGATGGTGGCGATAGGTACAAGTTTTCTAAGTTTGCTTTGATTGGGAATCGTTGGTTTGATCAGGAATCGATCTCATGACAGTGTTATTTTTAATTGTGTGCATAACTTGGTAGGCCGATGAATGAAACCCTCTACACTGTCACAAAATCGAGGGAAAATCCCAGATGTCTGATTTCATCTAGTACTCTCCTAGCACTGTCAGAAAATCGCTGGAAAATTCCAGATGTCTGGTTTCATCTAATACTCTGCTAGCACTGTCCTAGCGCTATTCCTCTGATTAATCAGTAATCAGTACAATCTATCCTTGGGGAGTGCTCTCCTGTTGTTTCGACTGTATTATCGCCCGTCAACCATCTATTTCCTTGGTTTTTTCCTCTCTCCGAGATCAGTTTCATTCATGTAAATATATTTTGTCACCAAAAATACATTGAAGCCTTAATGTATCTAAAATTCACAAACGGGTGGTATTGAATGTATCTTGGCTAAATCTTCTATGTTACAAAGTCGGTGCTTGTTGCTTATGCAAGTTATGGTTTGTTTGATAAAATATTCATTCCCAGTACGGGTGAATGATGACCATGTCTAATTCTGAGCGAAAACTGCTTTGGTAGGAATAAACTTAAAACAAGTTGTGGAGGATCTGGTTCCAGTGAGCAGTGTTTTTTATTGGTGTAGAGTTGATGAATTAGAAGAGAATGCACAAACACCAATATGGCAGGTACTATGTTCTCCCCATTAAACTTTTAATGTATATTAAGTTAGATGTTTTAATGCGTTATGCCCTTCAAAAGAAGGGTGCCATGATAGATAATTATTTGAATAAAATATTGAGTTTTTTTAGAATAGAAATTCATGCTACTATATCCATAACCCAGCCTTCCGACACTTATTCTATCAGAGGGAGCGGGATGTAGCTCAGGCGGTAGCATGTCCACCTTTGAAGGGGGTCAGTCATCCTATCGATCTTGCTGAATGGACCATTTGCAGTTTGGGCTATTTTCCATTCCAACCAGAGGTCCACAACTGGTTCATCAAAGGCTGTGCTACGTGTTGTCCTGTCTGTGGGAAAGTGCATATAAAAGACCCCCTTGCTGCTTATTGGAAAGAGTAGCCTATCTGGCACCAGCAGGTTTACTCCAAAGAAATATGTCGTAATGACCATATGGTTGACATCCAATAGCTGATACGAAAATCAATGTGCTCTAGAGGTGTCGTTAAATAAAACAAGCTTTACTTTTACTTTACTTATTCTTTGAGGTTGTTTAGCAGCCGTGTCCTTGAAACAAGGGGCTGTGGGATTATCTAGTGGTTTCTAGGCTCAGTGTATAGAAAGTGCTGGTGTTTTGTTCCGCAGGTCCCTGTTGTTGAAGCACGCATTCCGCCTGCTGGAAACCCTACATGACAACGACCCCAAACCTCAGGTGTCGGTGAGTAAAAGAGGGCTCGTGCCCTGGTCATATATTGGATTTTACAAAAAAATATGACTATTAATGGCATAGTTTGGTCATTCGGTCATATAAAGGTAATATATTGAATTTTGTTTAGACATCTCAACCTATGACTTTAACACCATTATTTACGATGCTTATTATTAGTCAATGCGGTTTTGTAAAAAAATGGTCTTGTATTAAGTGTTTTGCGACTTCTCATATGATTTAGCAATTGATTGGAAATATAGTGTTTTTAATAGAAATACTGTCTTATAAACTTCATTCAAAAAGGTCATATTTGGGGGGGTGAATCTAGGTCGTATAAAGGTAATTTATTTTATCAACAAAAGTAGTGGGAACCCTGTGAAACTTCCAGATGATTCATTGTTTGTTTTCTCACTTGAGCAAAATTTCTAGCGGGTTCTCTGAGGGGGCGCGGCGGTCATATTAGTAAAGCACAGGCTTCCCGTGTGGAAGGTTAGGAGTTCGATTCCAGGTCGAGTCAAGCCAATGACTTACAAAATTAATACTTGTTAGTACCTAGCCTTGTTAGTACCTAGCCTTTTTGATAGGGCAAGGACTGGTTAGCTCAGTATCAGGATAATATGACTGAGTGGGAAATCGGGTCATGCTATCGGCGGGCTAGTCTCTGTGGGGCAGCACTAAAGTCACCATGAGTGCACACTGTCACTTATGATAGTGACGACTTGATCAAGTCAAGTCACTGTCACAAGTCCTGATATGACCTTACATGTTGCCATGACGTAAAACACAAACAAACAAAAGCAAACAATCTGGCGTAGCGATAATTATCTGCTCTGAGTGTACTCATTCATTTTACCATCCAAAGTTAACTAATAGATATTTGTGTTTAATAATATTACTGTGGCAGATTGTATGGAAATAAACCAATATGGAGACGGGATGTCAGTAATTATCCTGATGTGGGGTTGGGGTGTGATCTGCTCCACATTTGTTTAAAATATTTTATATATGGTTAAATGTACGGTAGTGTTTTTATTGTTAAAAAAAAAATATCAGCAAATCCTGGAAGGTGGATAAATTTAGACCGAAATAATATTATGAGTTGTTGTAGTTCTTGGTTTGCTGGTTAAATCTTAGCATCCCCTCTACAAATAGTTCTGCCACGGAATAATTAGAATTAGTTCTTTGATTGTTATTAACATTTTTGTAAGCTTTTTCTCCCCCTATGCAAATAATTCCAACACAGAATAAGTAGAATACATGTTGTGATATTAATGTGTTATTGAAATTGTTGTAAACATATTCTTCTCTGTACAATTGGTTCTGTGACAGAATAACTGTGATTAATCTGTTAATAATAATAATAATATATATATATATATTAGATTTATATATACGTGTATATTAAATATATATATTAACCCTTTCTCCCTTGTACAAGTAATTCCGACACAAAAATAACGACAAAATCACTTATATATTGATACATTTGACATTTTCCAGAGAAGTCCCTGTCCTAATCGCACCGAGCAGCAGGACGTCGTGACGTCGACTGTTAGCGATGACGTCGATTCTCAAGCCACCTGTCGTCATTCAACGTCAACCCGCATCGTCTCGACTGCCGCTGGGTCGGCGGAAGACGCAGCCGCGACTGGCGGGCGGGGCCCTGAAGTCGAGCTGCCTGGACTGACGGTGGTTCGGCGGGACTGTGGTGCGTGTGAGGCCCGGGACTGTGGGGCGTGTGAGGCCCGGGACTGTGGGGCGTGTGAGGCCCGGCTAGACGTTGTCCACGGGCCGCTGGGGTACACGGGGCCCGAGCACGCTGTGTATGACTGTGTGAGAGCAGAAGAGGCTTCAGCTGGTCACCCCCACATTGGTCCAGGTGGGGCCACCTGTAGTGACCCGCAGGTAACCTCAGTGGTTGATATCGGACCCGGCGGCTACACGGCACAAGGGCGAACATTACTGGCTGTACCGACGACACCGGGACACGGAACGACGATACCGGGACATGGCACGACGACACCGGGACACGGTACGACGACACCGGGTCTCGACACGACGACACCAGGACACGGCGTGACACCGGGACACGGCACGACGACACCGGGACACGACACGACGACACCGGGCCACGGCATGACGACACCGGGACACGACACGATGACACCGGGCCACGGCATGACGACACCAGGACACGGCACGACGACACCGGGTCTCGACGCGACGACACCAGGACACGGCACGACGACACTGGGCCTCACAACGCCTGTGGCAGGTACTTCACAGGACCGCGCATGCGCAGAGCGGAACCGAACACATGGGGTCAAGCGGAAGCGGAAACACCGAGGTACTGCATCTATACCTAATAAATATCATTGCTTATGTTTGAAAGTAATTGAAGGGAGGGGTGTAATATTACGTGGCTTCTGAATTACTCTGAATACACCACGCATAATTTTAGGTTGCATCCATAAATATATTATGAAGAAGTGATAGAGGAAAAGAGATTTTTTTGTTATATACAGAATCCCCATAAATTCCCCCCCTTCCCCAAAAAGAAAGACATGACCCTCCTCTAAATAGCAAATTTCCTCCACTATGAGCTGTACAATTTTCCTATGGAATTTAATAGTTTTTTCTCACATCGTCTGTGGTATAGTTTGTACTGTTATATCTATAAATACACGATAACACGGTTTGGCCTTATATGGGCATGTCCTAATTTCGCGAGAACGAGGCCACTTCCGGTTATAGGTAAACAAAGACTGATAGCCTTGAGTTTGCCAGAACGCAGAGTGCAAAGCATTAGTTTTATTCAAAATTAATAGAAATCCAGAACCCTAACCTTATAAATTTAATATAATCTATTCGTTGAATATGTTTTCTATATGTGCACCAAGCGATTTGTTTCTAGATGGTGTGGTTTTAGAGATATTTCATTTTTTCTGTATGTAGATTGCTCACGACCATCGGCAATGCACTGAGTTTGCCATACGCGCAGTGCAAAACGTCAGTTTTATTCAAAATTAAGAGAAATCCAGAACCCTAACCTTATCAATTTAATATAATCCTTTTGTTAAACATGTTTTCTATGTGTATTCCAATCAGCTTGTTTCTAGCTGGTGTGGTTTTAGAGATATTTAACTTTTTCTCTCTGAAGATTGCTCACTGCCATTGACAATGCATTGAGTATGCCGGTACCAGCAGTGCAAAATGTCAGTTTTATTCAAAATGAATAGAAATCCAGAACCCTAACCATATCAATTTAATATAATATTTTTGGTAAACATGTTTTCTATGTGTATTCCAATCAGTTTGTTTCTTGGTTGTGTGGTTTTAGAGATATTTAACTTTTTCTCTCTGAAGATTGCTCACTGCTACACTGATGATACTGCCATGTGCGTTTGTGTACCTGCAAACAGGAATTAGGTCAAGATGGGCGCCAAACCGTGTTATGGTGTATTACAAATAGATCTAGTTTAACTAATATAATATTCAGTAGTGTATGGACCTGGTGTACATACACGTTTGTCAGATGGCTTCGATTAAATTTGTTGGTTAAGTATTCAGTAGTGTAAAAAGAATGTTATTAAACAACAACAAATTTCTGTTGCAGAAAGTGGTGGGTCTGACAGTCGCGGTTCTGGCCGTGAACAGCGGGGTCCGGAGGAGGAGAGAGTGGGCAGGCGACGGCCACCCAGCATCAGCCTGGTAGTTGACGAGTGGACACCGCGTCATGGCAGCTCCTACGAGTGGTGGCAGTATGTGGTGCCTCTCATCCCCTCGTCCGATGAAAGCGAGATTCTCAGCGTGCAGGTAGGTCACGATCGAAGCCGAGTGTAGTTGGGCTACCTCCCATTCTGTACAAGAGTCGTGGTGCCACTCATCCCCTCATCTAATGAAAGGGAGATTCTCTGTATGCAAGTAGGTCACGATCAAAGACAAAGCACACCGGGCCACGGCACGACGACACCGGGACACAGCACGACACGTGTCTCTCATGCCTGCTCTCTCCCTGCCTGTCCGCCCCACCTGCCCATAGACCCCACCCCCCATCCACATTTGACAAAAAACTATTATAACCCAATGACATAATAACATTCGAGACCCACTACCACCACTGAATAACTACATCTTCAACCAGCAATGCATGTAATATACACCACTATACATGCACAACATGGCACTATTAAAAGACTAACCGTTATTAAAACCAAATCTAACTGATATACAAACACAGCATATGATTTAACCACTAGTGTACATTAATGCACACTCTATCTTGATGCAGATACCTTGCACTATGTTGAGTACTATGCAGCATAGGCTGCTCCCCCACTTTCTTTTTATATTCAGAATGGGTTGTGCTGCACACAATGCAACACATTCAATTTCCACTATGTACAAATCAAATGTGATCACTCCAATGGCTGGAAGACCAGTGCCCCGGTGCTGAGAAAATATGTATTCAGATGAATACAAATATTTACCACCAAAAAAAAAAAGCCCAGTGGAATTATGCTACCCGCCCAATCTGTACAAGTGTCTTAGTGCCACTCATCCCCTCGTCCAATGAGAGCGAGATCCTCAACGTACTGAATGGTTATTCTCTCGTCAGCTGAGCATTGTCAGGGAATTGCGGTAAAATACCGGAAGTCAGGCTTCACCCAGTGCTCTCCTAGCACTGTCCATATGGCCTGTCAAGACAGACTATCCTTGTTGGAGTGTTCCACTGTCATTATTGTGATCGTGTTATCGCTCACCTAGCCGTCAGTTTCAACCTTTTGGTTGTTCTCTCCGAGACCATTTTCATCCCTGAATATGGTAGTTCTTAGCCTAGATAAAGGATGTTGCTAGGATAGACTTTAGATGTTGCTAGGATGTAAAACAACAAACAAACATGTATAAATCAGAGATGAAAGATCTCCGCGATTTCGCATTTTTTTCAGGATTTTTGATATTGGTTAGTTCAAATCCCGTTCTTATATGACATTAGATGTTGCTAGAACATGAAACCCAAGCATGAACGTGTAGGCATGGGCGATAATATAGTCACAACAATGCTAGCTGAAACCTGACTTCCACCTTTTTCCCACAATTTCCTGACAGTGTTAAGTTTATGGGAGAAAATCTGCGTTTGATTTCCGCATTTTTCGGCTGGTCACCACTAAGTTCGAACCCTGGTCGAGTCAAACCAATGACTTAAAAATTGATACTTGTTGCTTCCTAGCCTGGCGCTCGGCATTATTAGGATAGGGCAAGGACTGGATGGCTCAGTGTCAGGATAATGTGACTGAGTGGGATATCAGGTCATGGTGCTGGTGGCCAGGTCTTCCAGTGGGGCAGCACTATAAAGTTGCAATGAGTGCGGCACTGTCACAAGTCGGTACCCGTCCTGGTATGACCTTAGATGTTGCTAGGATGTAAAACAACAAACAAAAAACAAACTTTCATTCCTGTATAATTAAACGCCTCGCCTGTTTACTTCAAAGTAAGGAGATGGCCATTTTTAAGAGCTCCTCTGACGACACCTTGTTCATGTCACTACCTAGCCTGGCGCCCGGCATAAATTAATAGGATTAGACGAGGACTGGTATCAGGATAATGTCTGCTGTTCACTGCCAGTATCAGGATAAAGTGACTGGGGGATATCGGATCATGTTGCTGGCAGCCTGGTCTCCCAGTAGGGCAGCACTTAAAAGTCGCCATTAGTGCACACTGTCACAAGTTGGTACCCGTCCTGATATAGCATTAAATGTTGCTAGCTTGTAAAGCAAGAAACAAGCATATATAATTAAACGCCTAGCCTGTTTACTTCAGAGTAAGGAGACGGCCATTGTTAAGAGCTCCTCTGATGACGCCTGGTTCACGGAGGACGACTTTGAGCGGTGGACGGTCGACCCTCCCTTCGCTATCGAGTACGATGTGGAGTCGGACCAAAAGACTGGCTCGGCCGACTCGACTGCACAGTCGGATTCAACTGAGATATTAGAAGAGGTGTGGTTCCATCTAATAGTTTATTGTCTACTATGAAATATGCTGACAGGGAAGGAATTCTGGAATGGTTTAGTCTATAGTGGCTTGGTTGGAGTTGGCATATTTTGGATTGATTTTCAATTTAAGCATAATTATTGTAATGATGATGATGACGATGACAATTCATATTGACGATGATGGCAATATTTAGTATCTAACTTGAAAAATGCTAACAGGGAAGGAATTCTGGAATGGTTTTGTCTATGGCAGCTTGCAGGTAGTCCTATTTTGGATTGATTTTCAATTTAAGCATAATTGTGTTGATGGTGATGATGATATTCTGGATTGATTTTCAATTTAGGCATAATTATTGTGTGGATGGGGATGATGATGATGATGTTTTTTAAACAATGTTTAAATATTTTGTAAGCAGATTTTTCAATCAAAAATAAATTAATGTTTGTTGTTATTATGTTATTATTGGTGTCCTTATTTATGTTTAAACAAATTTAACACAATAAAAATAGCTTTCCACTGACTGTAAATATTTTATATACCCTATGCCACTTTTCTTCTCTCAACTTCCGAGGAATATTAGAAAGGAAAAAAAGGAGAAAAATATATCCAACAAACTGCAGAGATGAAAGACCTCCGCGGTTTAGTGGATTTCCGGGATTGCTTATATCAGCCGATTAACGTTAAACAAAATTCCAAAAGATGGGATGTATATGACAACAGTTGGGTTGTTTGAATCCTGTTCTTATATGACCTTAGATGTAGTTAGAACATAAAACCTAAGCAAGAAACTGTTAGATATGGGCGATAATGCAATCACAACAAGGCTAGTTTTCCTCGATTCACTGACAATGCTAAACCTATGGGAGAATATCGGCATTGCCGCTCTTTTTCCCAGAGACCACTTTCATCCCTGAAACTGAGCTTTGATTTGCAAAGAATTAGTTCAGATGGTTTCTGCTGTATTCACATCGTTAGGATGTGTAGGCAATGCGACCATACTTGTCTTTGTATGATTATGTTTCTTCTCCACGTGTGACATGTCATTCTGTCTTGTAGCCGGTGGAGCTGTACTTGGTGTATCGGGAGAGCGATGTGGAGTGGTGGGCAGACTCCGAGTCGAGTGATTCCACTTCAGACGATTACAGCTCCGACGCAGAACTCTCTGATGAGGTAGGTCGCTGATGTATGAGCCGTTCTCTGAAACTGGGTACCACGTGTGTGACAGGGAAACCGAAAGTGAAAACATGCCGAGTAATAGCAGAATCCATGTTCATAGGAAGGTTTACATGTTGTGCATATGTCAGAGTTGAACCCCCCCAACTATTTCACTTTTTGATTTTGATCTTATACAAATTGAGCAAAACATTAAAATTACTCATGCAACATGGAAATCAAGCACACATCCATAGCACACACACATCCTTATATGACCTTAGATGTTGCCAGGATATAAAACCCCAAACAAATCACTGGACAGATAGCAAAATGTACGTCCCATACAAATTGCTGCCTGGATTCCCCTGTGAGAAGTCATGTGTTTGAACCCTGGCCCATTCAAACCAATTACTTACAAAAGTGGTACTTGTCGTTACCTAACCTGGTGCTCAGCATTAATAGGATAATGGTTAGCATGCTAGCGCCAGAAAGGCAAGAAGTGCTGGTTCAAATCTTGCACTATGCACAATATTTCCCATTTTCATCACCCTCTGGAAAACCCCATGGCTTTGAACCCTGGTCGAGTCAAACCAATGACTTAAAAGATTATACTTGTCGCTTCCTTGCCAGGCGCTCGGCATTATTAGGAGAGGGCAAGGACTGGTTGGCTCAGTGTCAGGATAATGTGACTGAGTGGGATATCAGGTCGTGGTGCTGGCTGCCTGGTCTCCCAGTGGGGCAGCACTATAAAGTCGCCATGAGTCCAGTCACAAGTCGGTACCCATTCTGATATGACCAAACCCAAAACCAAAACCAACCAACCAACCATCTCGACAATAGCAAAGACTTAATTAATTCTCCATTCAACCCCCTCACTTGACCCACAACCCCCATATAGGATAAGTGGCGGTGCGAGCAGTGCGAGACGACCAACTCCCCGCTCCGGCGCTACTGCGACCGGTGCATGCGCGTGCGCGCCGACTGGTTGCCGCCTTCCCGGCCTGCGGATGCTGACCGTCATGGCGGGGCTATCCTCAGGGCGAGCCGGGGCCTGGTGCCCGGCCGCGAGCCGGACAACATCGGCCCGGTCGTGCAGTACAGCTCCAGCGGGGAGGACGAGACGGACGCGCCGGCGCCGGAGTGCCGGACGCCACCGTGCCGGACGCAGGGAGCCGAGCTGACCCCGACCCGCCTCCCGTCTGCCGGCACCGACAGTGGGCTTGCGAGTGGGCACACGTCGCGAGATGATTCATTCGGAGTTGACCAGGCGCATCAGCACCAGCAAAATGACCAACATAATGACCATCAGCAGCAGCACCAGCAGCAGCACCGGCGGCACCAGCAGCATCGGCTCAGCCTGTCCAACTTCCAAGTCCCTTCGTGTGAGTTTGTGAGGTTTCACTTGGCATTCCAGAGGTTGGGTCCCACTTGAATTTGTAGTTAACTTGGCATTCCACAGAGATCGGGTTAATGTTGAATTTGTATGTTAAATTTGATAACTATAGGAAAAAAAATTTTTTTTTAATTTAAATTTTTGGTCCATTAGTTGTTTAAGCAGGGGAAATTTCAGTCATAAGCCGTGTTCACACGGGAAAAGTTTAAAGCGATTTAGACAAGGCGAATCATATGAAGCGATTTAGATGCCCGTTCACACAGACCGAGTTTGAAAGTGTTTCGCGTTCACACGGGCAGTGCTTGAGTTGGTTTATGGTGGAAGTGGATATCTGCGCATGAGCAAGTCGATACTAACCAGATATCTATGAACTGAATCGTATTGTTTTGGAACGATCAAAACTTCTGCTGGGCAGTGAAAACCTAAAAATAAATGATGAAAAAAATATCTGCGCACAGCTAGCGGTTTATAGACTAAATTCTATAATATGCGCTTTTGATCGACTGGAAAATAAACAAACTCAAGTCTCGACTGCGCATGCGTGTGACGTCCATAATCCGCATCAAGTAAGTCGGTTGCGTTCACACGGGCGATATAAGTCGAATCATAAAATTCGGTTCATATAAACCACCTACTTAAGTGGTTTATAAAATCCGATTTATATGAGTCGAAGCAGCCCTAAACTGCCTCAGCCGCGCGTTCACACACCAAATGTGAGCCGACCTAGTCAAGTCGATTTATATGATTCGAATTAACTGCCCCGTGTGAACAGGGCTATAGACGATTGGTCTTCCTCATTCCACTGCTGGTCGATAGAAAGTCTGAGCCTACACTTTTACCGACCCAAGGGATTTTTTACCTCCCACACCACATAGACAGGGTATGAGAGCAACGGCCTTTGATGACGCTGTAAGTTATACACAGCGGTGGACATCCAAATTGGCAGAGCTGGGGGCACGGGGAATCGAACCGCCGACCCTCAGATTAGGAGTCTGACCTATAAAAAAGTCAGACACTCTAACCACTCCGCCACAGAGAACACCACTTATTTGTGCCATGAATTTGTAGCTATCTTGACATTCCACAGGGGTTGGGACCATCGTGAATTTGTAGTTAACTTGGCATTCCACAGAGGTCGGGTCCAACTTGAATATTAGATTTGATGCATATAAGATACATGCGAGTTAGGTTTGAGTTGGATTTGAAAGTGGTAATCTTCCAGCCAAGCAACCACTGTTACATTAAAGTTGCATAGTCCGATGGTTTTGAGTTTCTGAAATTTTCTGAGATAAATACATTAGGTTGATCGTTATTATGTACCTTACTTTAGCTTGAAGTAACTTATTTTAAGTGTCTAACTTTTGAGATATTTGAAATGGAACAATGCAAAATTAATTTTGGCAAGCTTGTCAAAACTCTGACGCCACAGGCTTCTGCAGTAACAGGTACTATTCAATTGCCTCAGTATTCCTTTATGTGTGGTGACAAATGTTTAATAAGTGCACCAGTATCTAAGTTAGATATGTAGAATCAAATTTAGATAATTGTTTTGGTTTTGAAGATTTGATATTTTCATTGGACTATGCAGCTTTAAACAACCAATGTTACATTAAGTTCATGCTTATCAGAGATGAAAGACCTTTGTGGATTTCCGGTATTTCTTATATTCAGCGATTAACGTTAAACAAAATTCCAAAAGAAGGGATGCATATGACATCAGTTTGGTGGTTCAAATCCCGTTCTTATATGACCTTAGATGTAGTTAGAACATAAAACCTAATCAAGAAGTTGTTAGATATGGCCGATAATACAATCAAAACAAGGCTAGTTGACACTTGACTTCCGGTATTTTTCCGCGATTCCCTGACAATGCTAAACCTATGGGAGAATTTCCGCATTTCCGCTTTTTTCCCCGGAGATCACTTTCATCCCTGACTTATGCAAAATACATTGTTACAAAACAAATCTGCAATTGAAATCTTTACCTACACTTATTATTTACTACACAATGAAGATGGAAACAAATACAAATACATCACCTTGGGGAAGCCATACAGTAGCATTACTGCGTATTTATGATGAAATAAAACTCAACACCACTAACACATTCTCTCCATCCCATGTCAGCCTCCCCAGTGTCTTCACTGCAGCAGAACACTGGCTCCTCCAACTCCAAAGCCGCCATCTCGGGTCGCACTAAGCGCCGGGCACGCCGACAATCGGCCCGGAAGACTAAGCCGTTGAAGCCGGCCGAGGCGGGCCCCGACGCCGGCCCTTACGCCAGCCCCGACGCCGGCCCCACCTCGGCCATGTGCACGGTGTGCTTCGAGAACCCAAAGGACGCGAGCATCATCCACGGCAACACCGGGCACCAGGTGTGCTGCTACCGGTGTGCCAAGAAGCTGCGGCGAAAGGGCAAGACCTGCCCAGTGTGTCGCAGGAAGATCCAGAAAGTGATCCGCAATTTCATCGTATGACATGGCATATTTGTGTTCCTGTGTGTGCCCCCAGTGTGTTCAGTGTACATGTAAGTTATATGCGTGTGTTCATATCAGGACGGATACTGACTTGTGACAGTGTGCACTCACTGTGACTTTATAGTGCTGCCTCACTGGTAAAACCTGGCCGCCAGCACCATGACCCGATATCACACTCCTCTGTTTCCAATCTTTGTACTGCTTGTTTTTTTGTTTTTTTTAAATTGTTTACACTTATTTTTGGTATGTATAGGCCTACAGAACTTGTCCATTCTGAGCTCCTTTCTGTCTAATCTTCAGAGATGAAAGATCTGCGCGATATCAACAATTTCCGGCTAATTTATGATTTGTGTTATTTCTATATATGCATATTTTTTTTTTTTTAAAGGAATCTACGATGGTCTAAAGATATTCCATGTATTTTCATATATTTTTCTTTAGGTATTACTTAAATATCACATAATGGCCGGAATATCTAAAACATTCAGCCATATCCCAAATTCTCATTGAGGGCTGATATGGAATCAGCGGACCACTACACATCTCTGTACTGAATGGGGTTCAATTTCCGTGAATAAGCGGAAATTCTCTCTTAGGCACTTTCAGGGAATCGATGGGGGGATGGGGGGGGGGGGGGGAGCTGGGAGTTTCGTCCAGTATTCTCCAAGCATTGCCTTTGCCCTATGAGGAGACCCAATATTTACAAGCTATGCTTGGGGAATATTCTGTCATTGTTGTGACCGCCTTATCACCCACGTCGCCGTCCCATATTCCCCCCCCCCCCCCCTCAGCGACCCCTGAAGCTTGTTATACTCTGATTGTATCACTGTATATTTTCACATCTTTTGCATTTACTATATCCCATCCCACTGCCACTGCCATGTGTTCATTCAACAGTTGAATTGTTCAATTAAACAGTTGTGTTGAGCTAACGTGCCAAACAGGAATATTTCTGTAATCTTAAAGTCTAGATTCACTTTTTTTTCAAACTTTAATTTGATTTTACCATAAAATATGGTCTAGTGTTTTTGTATTCACATATTTCTGTTTTATTTAAAGTTACATAGTCCGATGGTTTGGAGTTACTATCATTTTCTTTTATAGGTGTCATGGGGGTGATGAAAATGGGAAATATTGCGCCTAGAGCGGGACTCGAACCCACATCTCTGCATTCTGGGCCAGTGTGCTAACCATTACACCACCTAGGCTCCCTGACAATAACACACTTCCCATGCCTACCTGTCTATGTGGTTACTTGCCTGAGAGGTCAGTGCAGACCACTACACTCGTCCCCCTGGAATTGTAAGTCTTTTAAATGGTCATTTAATGCTTACAGTTACATACACACAGGAAATGCACTTACACATACATACACAGGGTAGGTTCAACAACCATACAGCGCGTAGCTTGTACAGGATCCTGGTCATGGAAACCAGTGTCATGGGGGTGATGAAAATGGGAAATATTGCACCTAGAGCGGGACTCGAACCCACATCGCTTTGCATTCCGGGCCAGTGTGCTAACCATTACACCACCTAGGCTCCCTGATATCAACACACTCTCCACGCCTACCTGTCTATGTGGTTACTTGCCTGAGAGGTCAGTGCAGCCTACTACACTGATAAATATATTAAATTGATTAATATATTCTACCATGCTTTAGTTGGAAGCAAATTTGATTCTGAATGGCTAACTTTTGAGATATGTGAAGTGCAACACTGCAAAATTAATTTTGGCAAGCATGCCAAAACGCTGACACCGTAGGCTTATGCAGTCACATGTTTTGATTAAATTGACTCAGTATGCCCTTCTATGTGACAATAAATGCTTAATAAGTTCATCAATATGCTTTTACATTATATGTAAAAGTGATGGTTGAATATAAAACAAACAATTCTCGCCGTGAATATGGCCTATGATTCCGACACGGCGTAAAGAAACCAATCAATCAATCAATCAGTGCATCAGTAGTATGATCTGTAAAATCTAGCTGAATGCTTTGGTTTTGAAATTGTGATGCTTCATCGGACTATGCAGCTTTAACAGCGATGCACATACATGCTCAGTGCTCAAACTGCCCTGAGTCCCATCCCAATGTCATCCTTTGACTAGCCCGACAGTTCTATTTCAGTCAGTTGGAAACATCTATATGGAGCCCATAGTTAGTTCACAAATTTCAGCACCATTTAGTTGGCAGCAAACAGTAGGTTTTTTAAAGGACATCTTTCACGTATACCAGACGGGATGGCCGAATGAGTTCAAGTGTCCGTCTCCCGTGTTGGTAGATCTTGGGGTCGTGGGTTCGAACACTGGTCGAGTCAAACCAATGACATAAAAATTTATACTTATCACTTCCTAGCCTGGCGCTCAGCATTATTAGGACAGGGCAAGGAATGGTTGGCTCAGTGTCAGGATAATGTGACTGAGTGGAATATCAGGTCATGGTGCTGGTGGCCTGGTCTTCCAGTGGGACAGCACTATAAAGTCACCATGAGTGTGCACTGTCACAAGTCGGTAACCGTCCTGATATGACCCTAGATGTTGCTAGGATATATAACAACAAACAAACAATCTTTCACGTATCTGATTGGTTGACTGAAACAGTGAAAGTGGCACTAGAAAACCACTTTTATGCATTGGCTTTAGATTTAACACGGATGTGAATATCTAACAGTGTTTGGATAATATATTTGCAAGGAAAAGTATCATTTGCCCCTAATTTATTAACAGGATAAAATGCGAAAATATAACTATCATTACAATGCCATACTCCATATAAATAGCGGCAGCAAAATCTGGTATCTTGACCCCCTACCCCTTTTCACAAAGATTATTTACTACAATATAGCAAAGACATTTTCATTTTTTAAAATTTGTTGTACATTAGTTGTTTAAGCAGGGGAAATTTCAGTCGCAGACGACTGGTCTTCCTCATTCCACTGCTCCTTGCCCTATCCTAATAATGCCGAGTGCCTGGCTAGGAAGCGACAAGTATCAATTTTTAAGTCATTGGTTTGACTAAGTGCTCTTTGAGGTATTTCGTTAAAGACAACAAGCCATGTATATATTACAATACCCTGGATTAGTTTTTTTTTAAATTGGAATATAATTCAAGGCATTCATTGTAATTAATTGTTAGAAATATTTGTTTCACTGCAATACCAATATTTTATGGCACTATAAGTGTTTCAACAAATGAAACCAGCCAAGCAGATATGACTAGGAAGACAGCCTTTAAGTTTAAAGCTGTGCATTATCTACACTCTAAATATGTAAATATCAATTTCCCTCATTAAGCAGTGCATTTCTCTTCTAAATATACCTTATGTTTACTCAATATTTAATTACTAGAGACCACCCGCACTGTGTTCATGAGCTAATTATATTAAGTTTGTTCAGGAGTTTTTACTATGGCAATGTGTTGGAATTTTCAATTTTCAGAAAATTACCCTTAAATCTTTGTTAATTCATATATTACCATACAACCCTTGTGCTTTTCACAACCAGTGGTCCACAACTGGTTCATCAACGGCTGTGGTATGTGATGTCTTGTCTGTGAGAAAGTGCATATAAAAGACCCCTTGCTGCTTATCGGAAAGAGTAAGTAGCCTATGTGGCAGCAGCAGGTTCCCTCCAATGATAAAAATCAATGCGCTCTAGAGGGGTTAAATAAAACAAGCTTTCCTTTTGTGCGTTTCATTGCTCTTTGGTATTACAATAATGAGTTCCCGTTTTATATAATTATTTACCGTAATTTTGACGTGTAACGCGCATCAGGAATGCGGCCTTATAGACATTAGCAGTGTATATAGTTAATATACACTTCACATGAGTATTCGTGCAGCAGATATGTGATTTAATCCTGAGAGAAAATTCCTGGTGGGATGACGGTCCAAGTCTGTAGGTATCTTCTTGATACATTTCTAACTTTAAAAGTGTATATTATTATGTACGATAATTACGGTAACGTTATCTCGGAGCTGCGTCCATAAAGTTGCATAGTCCTATAGTTTTGTATTTCTGCCATATATACTTTCATCCCTATTAAAGGGATATGAGAGACATTAAGACCGACTCATGGACATTACTCTCACAGCAGAGAGCGAAATGGAGAGCGGTGGTTAAGTGTATATTATGTACGCTAATTACGGTACCGTTATCTCAGAGCTGCGTCCATAAAGTTGCATAGTCCTATAGTTTTGTATTTCTGCCATATATACTTTCATCCCTATTAAAGGGATATGAGAGACATTAAGACCGACTCATGGACATTACTCTCACAGCAGAGAGCGAAATGGAGAGCGGTGGTTAAGTGTATATTATGTACGCTAATTACGGTACCGTTATCTCAGAGCTGCGTCCATAAAGTTGCATAGTCCTATAGTTTTGTATTTCTGCCATATATACTTTCATCCCTATTAAAGGGATATGAGAGACATTAAGACCGACTCATGGACATTACTCTCACAGCAGAGAGCGAAATGGAGAGCGGTGGTTAAGTGTATATTATGTACGCTAATTACGGTACCGTTATCTCAGAGCTGCGTCCATAAAGTTGCATAGTCCAATAGTTTTGTATTTCTGCCATATATACTTTCATAACTATTAAAGGGATATGAGAGACATTAAGCATGATGATAATTCTCTCACCCCAATTGCATTCAATCTTTTTTTTTTCACCAAAAAATCTTATATTTTGAATCCCATGGTCTTTGGCAGAATCCTAACAAATTGCATTATTAATGTATGAATGCGTTGCTTGTCTGATAGCATTGTACTGCCTTTATTTTGAGGATTGTTTTTTTCTCAATTCTGGCATTTAAGTTAACTTTGTCATTAAGGTGATGGAACCACTTTATCTGTTATTCTTTAGAGGAAATGTGTTCATGTATATGCATTTATCGATTTGCAATTCATTGCAGTCATCTGGAGAACTGTTTGTGGATATGCACAGAAACTGTAATTTTCTCTAATATTCCAAGTGCTGTGTGTTTATATGGAACGTTCAATTTATTGAAGAATGAGTGGACGGGCTGCTGGCAGTAATACGAAAATACAACTGAAACTTGCGTCTTGTTTATTTTTTTACCTACACTGTAATGTAGGTGACTTGCAGGTAATGGTACTGCATTAAAGTTGCATCATCCGATGGTTTTGATTTCGTGTCATATTTTAAGATAAATATATTGGGTTGATCGTTATATTCTACCCTATTTTAGTTTGAAGTAACTTTTATTTTAAATGGGTAATTTTGGAGATATTAGAAATGCAAAACTAATTTTAGTTGTGTACATTAGAACTCCCAACAACCAGTATCTAAATTGAATATGTATGATCAAATCTAGATGTGTGATTTGGTTTCGACCATAATCAAGTCAAACTAATGATACTTTTTTCCATCTAGTCTGACGCTTTAAGATTGGGCAAGGACTTTGCTCAGTATTAGAATACTGTGATGGTGAGATATTAGATCATGGTACCGATAGCCTGGTATTCCAGGGGGGGGGGAAGCACTATAAAGTGACTGAGTGGGAAGTCATTAAGTTGGTACCCACCACGATATGGCCGAGATGTAACGTCCCAAACAAACAACCAACCAATAGACTACATCACGGTTCCGACTGCGCATGCGCTTAAAATGGCATTGGGAGCAAAGCAAAGGCGTATGTATGCCCATTGAGTTTGCCGATATGCGTATGGCAAAACTGGCATTTTATTAAAAATAACTAGAAATAAATAACAATTTGGCATAAACATGGATGGAAGGAATATAAATAAAAACGAATAAAATAAATAAAACTGACTGGCTATGGCTCTAGTCTGAGTGTCTAGATTTGTCTAAATCTAAATGCACATGGCATAAGATGTGCTGGTTATATTGATGTAAATGCAATGCTGGATAAAAGATTAATATCTTAATTTATTATATATATTTTTTTAGTTGATATTCTATGTTTCAAGCAAGAGCTGAGATGAGCTGAAACTAGCACATTTCATAGCCTCACCCAGTGTATTAGCATGTGCCATGTGCTTCTCGCGGCTTTGTTTTACTCTGATGCATCCCACAATTCACCGCGCCGCTGGAACCGTGAGGTAGTCTATTAAATTCCAAACATATTATTGAACAAAATATTCGAAATGTTAAAAGAGATGCGTTTTCGCAAAATGATCAATTCCATTTCAATTCCACATTGACGATTGTGAAAATCGGATCGATTCCGCGGAAATCCGAATGGTTGGTGCATTTGCATTTCAAATTATTTCGGGCATTTTCCTTTGAAACATTTTGAGCTAAGAAACATACAATTCCACACAAAACAATCAGTAATATCCACATCACCATTATTAATTCTTGTTCTAAATATTAAAATGCCAAATGTTTCAACATACACTTGTTTCAGAGAAATATATAACCAATATCTGATTGACCATACTAATTTTCTAGTTCTACATATGTCATTAACCATAGGATATAAGTAAAACTGACTCTGGCTATGGCTCCAACACTAGTCTGAGTGCCCAGATTTGTCTAAATCTAAATCAAAGACCCTACAATACTAAGACGTCTCACTCCCTATCAATCCCATGGTAATCTTAATTTCGCAGTGCCACCTTGCGGTGGGTTTGATCAGCCCGGCTGCTGGTTGGTGTTTCACATGTAATCACATACAATTATATTATACGAGATAGGTAAGTATGAATACACATCAATATGAAATTGCTATGAACAAATACACATCATCACACATTCATATATACATATAATATAGCAACTGTTTAGCCAAGAGAACAGCCAGCGCACCAAGTGGTGGATTTGATCATTTTGATTACAAAGTACAGGCTGAGTGAGGCGTCATAGGGTCTTTGTCTAAATGCACATGGCATAAGATGTGCATATTATATTGATGTAAATGCAATGCTGGGTAATTAGAATAACATCTTAATTTATTATATATATTCTTTTAGTTGGTATCCTATGTTTCAAACAAGAGCTGAGCTGAGCTGAAACTAGCGCATTTCATAGCTGCACCCAGTGTATGTGCCATGTGCTTCTCACCGGTTTGTTTTGCCCTGACGCATCCCACAATGCACCACGCCGCTGGAACGGTGATGTAGTCTATTAGGAAATTTTAACAAGAATAGTAGTGAGTGTGTGCGTGCATGAGTGACAACTAGTATAGACGAAGTAAAATCACATTTGACATTTTAGAACTAGCCTAGCTTGACACCTTAGGACTGAAAAGAAAGAAAAAAAATTGGCTTTTACTCTTAGTGAATGAGAGACTGGTGGTTAAGTGCCAAACACAGAGAGGTGATACCAACGATACATAATGGCTTACATGATTTTCACTTCAGTTCCATTGCTACTTCTATTTACACTAACGTTTTATATCACACATAAGTCAGAACAAACAATTAGTATAAAAATGATAATTTATTAATTACTAAATTAGAACTTCAATCGTACCGCTAACATCGCATGATCGGACAGCAGTAGTTGTTGATGCATACAATACGTCAGCAAAATGTACATCTTGTGAAATATACACGAGAGGAAATGAATCGCATATGAAATGTACATCACGACGATAGGCTGCAGTGTACCAAGGCAGTATACTATCCCACACCGTACTGTGGGAATATAAGGCGAACTGTAGAATTATTCCTGGGTTTATTTAGCACAAGGATATCTGATTACCCCAGTGAGTGGCACTACTGCACTGCTCAACTGAAAGACAATAATCGATTTATTTTGACAAATAATAGCACGTTGGCGCTGTCCCTGAATTAAAATCATATATATGTATGTATGTATGCATGTATGTGTGTATGTGTGTATGTATGTATGTATGTATGTATGTATGTATGTATGTATGTATGTATGTATGTATGTATGTATGTATGTATGTATGTATAACTGCGAACACAGTAATCAATGGAAACACACTGCTACAATACTATTTGTAATATATATATTTGTCCCCTATTTTTGTCAAATAAAGTAATTGTCCATTCCCCGATAAGGGCACACTGTACACACACAAAATGTGAATATTTGCCGGCTTTTCTATTACTCAATTCCAACAATATTTTATATAAAGAAATATTTATGAACGGTTTCTCAATATTCAATATAGAATATATATACATGCTGGTCGAAGCAACAAAAAAACAAACCCGGAAATGACCTGCATGACAGCACTGACAAGATTTCCCCTTTTGCATTATGCGTGACAGTTCCTACCAGTAATTAGTTCACTATTTTCACACCCCATCATCAACTAGATCAAATCCACCATTATTTTGCGACAGTACGAAGACAAACGCCTTAGAGTTGGTAACATCACTTGCTCATTTCCGTCAAGGAAAGGAAGCATATTTCACACGCTGAAACTAGAAAAGGAAATTACCCAACCCAGACCGAATCCTCATAGCTATGGCCAGGCAATGCTTGAGGAACCTTCATTTGATTTTCCATTTTAACTACTCTTTTGTGTGTGAAATTAGGATCAAACAAAGAAATGTCATTACCGAACATTCAATTCTAAACCTCACTATTACTTTTTAAAATCTAATGTGCGGTATGATGACCTCAATTATGCCTGTATATACTCCATGAACTGATTAGAACCCGTTACCTTTTAGGTTATTTAATTTTCACAATTCAGCGATATTTAGCTTCTTGTTTTACATTATTCGTGTCACAGCCCCTATGATTAAATCCTCGACAAGAGCTCAATCAACCTGATTATTTCACATTGAAACCAAGGTCCTTTCGATCAACAGCATTGCACACATATATGAGACTGTCTCAAAAGGTGCTAAGCAATATGGGGCAAACCTTTGTCCATTGTAACGATCAACATATGCATTTGCTCAGGATAAACTGATTTGTTTTTTACATGGTGTTTAATAATCCCAATAGAATACATATTGATTTGAAGCAAATGTCCTTGTGTTTTCAGTGTAACCGTTTCTCTGCTGTTTTGTGTCAATCGTTACAATGGACACAAAAAAAGAAGAGTTATCACCTCTTGAGACAGGCTCATATATATGTGAGTGGTTAGAATAGGGGTATTCCGAGTTTCGCTAATCCCTCAGTAAGGATTGAAGCTGCTACCCAGCAGACCAGGTCGCAGTAACGGTTTACACAACGGAAAATAGGGATGGCCCTCCCTTCCAGTTTGGTTAGTTGTTGGAGTTTTACGTCCTGGCAACATCTAAGGTCATATCAGGACGGGTACCAACTTGTGACTGTGCACTCATGGTGACTTTATAGTGTTGCCCCACTGGGAAATCAGACCGCCATCACCATGGCCTGATATCCCACTCAGTCACATTATCCTGACACAGAGCTAACCATTCCCTGCCCTATCCTATTAATGCTGAGCACCAGGCTAGGAAACGACAAGTATAAATTTGATACGTCATTGGTTTGACTCGACCAGGAACCGAACTCCCAATCTCCAGCACACGAGGCCTGCACTCTACCGATTCAGCCACCGCGCCGGCCCTCCCTTCCAACCATATCCTTCACAATAGAACCTACCCTTTAAACTCACTTTACACCAATAATCACGTGCCTCCTCATAACCAAGTGGTAGGTTTATTCCTATACATTTATTTCTAATATAAATCGCAGTGAAATTGTCCTAGCAAATATTTTACATGAGATAAAATACCCCTTCGTGTATCACAGTGGATGTGTATTCACCTCCTCCACCTTCCACCATGTAATGTGTAATACCCCCATCACACCAAACTAGTTCTCACTACATTCTTGAAAATGTTGCTGAACGGACTCAAAATGTATGCGAACGGAATGGACGTAGTAACAACTTTTTACAAATGGAATGGACGGGCTAGAATGGAATGGTGCTCCAGAACTTTGAGCATGCCCAACATGTTCTTGCAGCCACATTCTACACAACCACAACCCGTTTTAGAATGTGGTCGGACTTTTTGAGAACTAATTTGGTGTGATGGGGGTATAAGCTGTACCTACGACCCAACATGCTGGGTACCAGCTCCAGTTCTTCCTGAGGGACCAGCATAACTCGGAATACCCATATTACGGGTTCGTGTCCCATGAAAGGATAACACATAGTTTTATTATATATATATAGTTATACAGTTTTACTAACCTGGATATTTAAACATTCCCTTAACTTAAATAATAGTTCTTTTGACTAAAATTGAACATTTTTCACCCACACCCTTCTGTTAATAATAGTAATAGGATGCAGTGCGCAATAATATCGAAATTACAGCGATAATCTATTTTAAATTGAATACAAAATGTTCTCAGATTTCACAGAAAAAAGCATTACTAATGTAATATTAGCTTAAATAATAAATATAGTAGCTTACACAATTAATGCTTTCTAATACTTGCATACAGGAATTGGGACCATGTTGCCCCCCCCCCCCCCATAATCCCCCATGCTTTACAACATACACATATCCTTAGTCACTGTCGATTATATGTTTGAAAAGTGACATGTTATCGGTACAACTACAATGCAACACAGAGTGAGGTATTCAGATATGTAATATTAAGCAGATATTTGTGAAAAATCTATTAGGCGAGTAATGACAGCTGCTGAAATCGTCAATACGCATTCCAGTTGTTAAAAATCAGGTCAACATGGGGTGATTAAATCCGTTAGCTTATTTTGAAGTATTAATATCTAAATTGCCATACCAAAGTTAGGTCGTGATATTGGCCTGGGTTTGCTCTGGTAGAAGTTTTAATAGACCTGACACTATAGTGACAGGCCAACTGACACTGAAATAAATATTACCATAAATGTATTATTGGCACTATTCAGGCAATTAATTAACCTAGTATACAACCATTCCTTCTATAATAAACAAATATATATATTAGGAAATCAACGCACTTTTCCAATAAATAACGCTGCATGCTAATATAATTAAACTAAATTTAAATTAAGGAGACCCTTGTTTGTAAACATCTATCGCAAGTCTACACATCTAAAGGTTTCCTGCCCTGAGCAATGTTTATATAACATACCTTTAACTAGTAGTACTATTTTATGCCTCTGAACATATTAAAGTCCTGATCAATGGAACCAGGCATACCATAGTTCGGAGTATCCCAACAAGACCATCCAAAATTAATGATCTTGTAGAGGGGCTGACTTTCAGCAAACTGTGACCGTTGTGCACTGACTGTGTATGTGCTTATATATTTATATATATATATATATATATATATATATTATTTATATATATTATATATATATATTATATCTACATAAATTACATCTATACTTTTTCACTTGTTCACCAGACAATTCTGGTGTGATTTTCACTTGTCCGTTTGAATTTTCACTTATCCCGGACAAGCGGACAAGCTCTTATTTTGAATGCTGTTGTTCTCTGGCAGTGCTGTTCTCCGTAGCGGAGTGGTTAGAGTGTCTGACTTTTTTCTAGGTCAGACTCCTAATCTGAAGGTCAGTGGTTCGATTCCCTGTGCCTCCACCTCTGCCAATTTGGATTTCCACCAATGTGTATAACTTACAGCATCATTAAAGGCCAGTTGCTCTCATACCATGTCTATGTGGTATAGGAGGTTAGAAATCCCTTGGGTCGGTAAAAGGGTAGGCTTGGGCTTTCTATTGACAAACTGTCTAATAGTGAAAACAAGTCTATTCAGACTTATCCATAATAAGCAGTATAGATCTTCAAGAGAAAAAACTAAAATGCTGCATATACAGTAACAGAAATATGCAAAATAAATTCACTTGTCCAGCAGACAAGTTCGGTGTGATTTTCACTTGGGCGTCTGAATTTTTGCTTGTCTCCGCCAAGATCTTATTTCGAACGCTGTATACGTATATATATATAGTATACATGGACAACTCATTGTTGAGGAAAAAACTAAATATTGGTCCAGTCAAAACTAGTTATTGCCAGCAGGATCATAAAATGCTTAAAACATGAATCTTTGGTTCAACGACCCATTGAATAGAATGCTTGAATTAGCAAATAATTGTATTTAATTTAGTGCTTCTAGTATAAATTTGTGTTAATGTTTGTTTGTAAAGTCCAAATGTCAAATGAAAAGTTCAAAATCGCACCTAGCTAGTGATAATATTCAACGACCCTGGTGATATTGTTATAATTTAATCAAATTTAATGTATATAATTTCAGTTTTGAATAGCAGTTTTTTAAATCAATGAACCAGTTTAATTTCATTCAAATATATAGTCACAGTTCTGAATGTCATGTAGGGTAGCAACAACAAACATAAAAGTGAGGGGGTGACTGTTATTTTCATCGATACAATAACCTGAAATCACAGGTCTCAGTAAGTTACGTGGTTAAAATATTATTAGCAGATCAACTATGAACCAATGCCACCAAATTTCTGCATGACAATGAAAATCATCCAATAAAATACGACTGGTTGAATCCAATCTTTGTATTCCACGAATTTTGGCCTGAACGATAGAGAATTGTGCGTTATTCCCTGAGGCGGGGGATTTACCTCAGAGATTTGTCAGCATCATTACCAGCTCCTCTAGCACCCAGCGAAGGCAGTTTCTAATGACCATTGCATCGTGACCTACCAAAGATGGCAAAGTGCATCAGGTCGAAATTTATACTCAGCTGCTTGTTGGCAATATTGAACTCAACCGTTAAGCAAAATACCAACAGTTATACTCTGTGGGGGACTACTAGCTTACACCTTACACGCTACGCTCTCTCGGTAATTTGGTTCGACCAATTATATATCTACATAAATAATGTTATCGTACAATTAAATGCATAAAATAGATAATTATACAAAACAATTGGTTCTGGCTTTGCACAATATTGTATATCTAGTTATGATATATAATCGATCAATAAATAATTATTTATTTGCCGTCACTTGGCGTGTTTGTGCTGTTCTTTTGTTGTTGTTGTTACATATGCATGTTTGAAATAGTTTTCGTCACATCGTACACCGGTGTCGTATTTTCAGCGCCCGGATTTTAAGACATATGCAAAACACCCAGGCCCTCGCCGGCTACAAGCTCAGCCACGGTACCCGGCAGTGTTAGGGACCGATTAGGCCGAAATCTATTGAATGCGATCATATTTAACAGAATTACATACTCAAATAATGAAATTTAATTAAATTAACCTTAAATTACAAGCGATATTAACGTAGCAGCTAGATCAGCGTCGAATCGCCGAGTGTAAACAAAACAAATAGCAGTGATCGCCGCAACGTGCGAAAATCCGCGCATGCGCAGAAGCCACAACAGGCCGCTGACAATGACCGGGCGCTGAAAATACGACACCGGGTAATACAAATTTAGCAGAATACCAGTTCTTTAATAAGCACTAGCGGTAATTTAGAAAACTTCATTTAACAAACATTAATATAGTGCTATGTCCACATCGGCATGACTTATGTGATAGAGATATACAGCTCTAGTGAACCTTTATAATACAGGGATGAAAGTGGTCTCCGACTAAAAACGCAGAATTCAGGCCGAGACCTTGATACCAATGCCAAATTTCTGTGAAGACGCAGATTTTCCCCTATAGGATTAGCACTGTCAAGGAATCGTGGGAAAATACCAGAAGTCAGGTTTCAACTGTCCTTGTTGTGGCTATATTATTGCCCATAGCTAACCTTTTCTTGTTTGGTTTTCATGTTCTAGCAACATGTAAAGTCTTATAAGAATGAGATTCAGACTAATCAATTGCTGCCATATATAATATATTGACATTTTGTGAACATTAATCAGTGAATACCAGACGGGATGGCCGAATGAGTTAGAGCGTCCCTCTCCCATGTTGGTAGATGGTGGGATCGAATCCTGGTCGAGTCATACCAATGATTTAAAAATTGATACTTGGCACTTCATAGCCAGGTGTTCAGCATAATTAGGATAGGGCAAGGACTGGTTGGCTCAGTGTCAGGATAATGTGACTGAGTGGGATATCAAGGGCAGTGAGCAGTGGAATGAGGAAGACCAATCGTCCGCGATTGAAATTCCCCCTGCTTAAACAACTAATGTACCGACAAAATTATATAAACAATCATGGAAATCCACGAAATCGCGAGATCTTTCATCCTGAATTATTAAAAAAAAAATTGAGGTGTACTATTTTAGCCTGACGGTCTAAACGTACGTGAGGATGTGCACACATGTGTTTCATGATGCACAGGCATCCGTTTGAAATTTGTCATTTTATGTGTGTATGTTTAGCATGGCGTAGTGCTAGGCACAAAGTTTTCGTCATGGTTTTATGTCAACAACAAAAAACGACTAACAAAAATCACAATGTCAATGAATATTCCACTGCTTCGGATCAAATTCTGTTACTTAGGAGCGTGACTACTCACTGTTAAAATCAAATTCTGTTATTTAGGAGTGTGATTACATTTTTTATATAGTGTTAAAATTTAAAAAGAGCAAGCGAGTGCCAATCACTGTGAATACGCGCGAGCAAACCTTAATAAAACGAAAACGACCCCCAAAAAAGCACAATGGTCAATGTCAATGAATATTCCACTGCTTCAGATCAAATGTTGTTAATTAGGAGTGTGGCGTAATAATATAATTAGGTTAAAATTGAAAAGAGCAAGCGAGCGTCAGTCAGCTATTCAGTAGAGCCAGGGGTAACCATGTGATCGAGCATAAGAAAACGAAACGAAAAAGCACAATGAATTTTTCACTGCTTCAGATCAAATTCTGTTATTTAGGAGCGTGACTATTCACTGCTAAGAATTAAGATAAAATTCTCATTGCATCAGTAGGCAGGTGATCTAAACGCAGGCCCCTACGGCTCACGTACGCGTAGCCACGGCGCTAAAGATACACACGGAAATCAGACGCATGCACAATCAGTGCCGTACGTTGAGACCACCAGGCTACGTGTACGGCTCACGTACGTGTAGCCGCTGCCTTCTACAATAACTTTGATTAAATATTATAATCACTTAGAGTTATACAGATTAGTTATGTTCAACCTAGAACCTTGCTTAAAGGTGATCAAATTAACTACCTGATGAATCAGCTTCATCTCAATTAGCGTTAGATTAGATTGATGATCAATTCATATTAAATATACGGTGCACGCAAATAAAGAACCGAATATATTTACGCATCTAGACTACAGAGCTATCCGAAACACCCTAAATTTATCAGTACAAGCAATAGATTATAATGCTTTTATTGTTGTCAATGATGAGCACTATTTATTATAAATAAATTTAAATGTTAGGAAAAGGTGAGGTGTGAGCTTTGTTCTACATTAGAATGGTACACAGCTTATATTCGCCTGTTGAAAATATGCACTATGACCTGTTTGCCATGGGTTCAGCGAATGTTTTTGAAATTACGATAGCAATAACACACCCCTGCAAATGTAACCTCTCAAATGATCTGTTTAAAGTCAAATAAATACAACGATGTGCTTTTGTTTTACTAGTTCAAATTACCAATGTCCAAACAGAAATATTTGCATGATCATGATGATCGTATCAGGTATTTTCTCATGGCTACAACTTACAAAGGAAGAAGGACTAACAAATATATACTTATCGTTTAGATATCAAAAGTATTTATGCTATTCTGAAGATCATGTCAAAAGACAAGGTTGACGGTAGTTGCCTTTTACTCCTAACACACGACCAAATGGGATATCACGCAGCCGTTAGTGAACGACTAGTCTGGGTCTAAAAGACACTTTCTCTTGTAGAGATCTTCAGGGTTTTCAATATTATAACTCTAGTCTAGTTCGAATATTTACAATAAGTTTATAGATTATAGTTTACCCAACAAAGGCTAAATACAGATTATATGAACAATCCAAGCTTTATCTTAGTTCTTCACGCAGCTTTGTCATAACATTCATTAAGATATGCTCCATCTTCCGACTGGCTGTGGGGAATCTGTCATCATCTGCTGGAACTGTGTATCGACTTTCCAGTAGCTCTCCCTCATACCATTCTTGCCATCCTGTTTTATTTGACGTCTCCCTCAATGCCCACTTCCGTAAATTTCCCAATGCACTTGGTTCACGCGAATCTATGTTTAACCGTATCATGACATCCTCACATACTCCAGTCAGTGTGTTCATAGCACCGTCAAAGTGATAGACCCTCTTGAGAATCTTCATATTCCTGGTTTGATCCATAATGTTCTCCCTGGCTTTGGTGCCTAACCCTGCAATTTGAGCTTTAAGGTAGAGATTGTGACAGGTGGTTGACATTTCAAGCTCGTGGACTGCTTCAGAAGCTAACGTCTCGTCTGATGGTTCATCTGGATCCACAACCGATACTACATCAAAACTGTCCTCACTTCTAGCATCACTGTCACAGTCTGTGCTATCCGATGCATCTGTGTCTTCACTTGGCATCTGTTTATGTGCGAGTGTTGGGAGTTTAAAGTTGAAGGCGGTACCATTTTCAGACTCACTGCTAACGTCATCCTTTCCCCATTTTTTCCGCGTATATCTTGGTACTCTCATCACTGGATTCGGACTCAATTGCAGGCCCGAATCACTTTCCTGGTCTTGGTCTGCATTCTCTGGCATGTCAAGTGTCAAAGGAATATTATATTCGGGAGTGTCATCAACGTATCCTTGTGTGAGCACGGCTGCGTCTTTGGCAGTGTCCAGAAAATCTTCATGGCAAAACCGAAGGATTAGTGTGCACTTCCTGTCGTTGCCAGTTAGCTTGTATTCCTTGAAAATCTGTCGCTGCTGGTGAAGAAACTCAAAGAGCTTTTCCACCACGTGCGGCACCATCTTGATATGCAGGGCTTACTTTTAATAACCACAAATAGATGCTTGAAGCAAGTCGAACAACAGTTAAAAGGAAACCTTTCTGAGCGATAATTGAGGTTTTGTGGTCCGGTTGTGTTTAGATGGCGCTGCTGTTGCAATGCATTGTGGGAAATAGTAGCTCCGAAGGAGACGACTGATTTTCCAACGCCATTTTGCGTTTATTCATGGATTATTACCTTCATTGACAACTATTTGAGCGAACTGCCAGGTAGGCATGTGTCTCATTTTCACTACTTCACTCTTAATTTTAAATTAAGAAAAAAATATTGACAACAAATTGTCAAAAATGCGGAATAGTCGGCAGTGCAGTTCCGCGGGTGAACTCATTTGCATAAATCTGTGGCTCCGTCTTTGTAAAATCATGTTTGCAAAGAGAGACTATTTAAGGCCTGGAGCATAATATGGTTATCGATTTCTACATATACATGTAAGTCTGTCATTGGCAGATTATTGACATGGCATGAATATGATCTGTAAACCAGTCTATTGTGATCGGCATTATCGCATCTGGAATCATATCGGCAGCCATTTTGTCAGCCAATCAACAACGATTGGAAATTTGCGTCGAAAGATATGCCCGCCAAGAAGTGAATGAAGTTTTCTGCAATTACTAATATAACATTAACATATTTAAGTTTATTTTGCATAAATCTCATAGACGTCGTATGTTGTGATTTTACTAAATAAAATATATACTTTAGTCATATTTTGGAAGTTTGTGTCTGTAAATTGAACACTGAGTCTGTTGAGTGTTGGTGGCTGACGACTTTACTTGAGTTAAGCTAAGATTCCATATAGAGGGAATGCACGTGACGTCATTACTTAGCAATCAGCGGGCCTCCATCTTGGATTACGAGTACCCTCCCTAGCCATGCAGATGAAGTAAAACAGAGTTTTCTCGTGCTATGGGAGGTTCTGCGCAGTTTACATCCAATTTGTTTACTTACAGCAATTTAGCAACAACTTCTGAGACCAAACTGCTCAAAACAGTGACAAATAAACCAACAAATCAGTAAATAAGCACAGTGTAGGCAGTTGCAAGCCTTCTGTATGTCATCCAATATGGCCACCGAAAGTTGTCTTGTGACGTCATTACACCCCCTCTATATGCAGTATGTGGCATGCGGTATATGCACCATAGATACCCATGCCGACCTCCAATAGTCCTTGATACCAGATGTACGAAATGTTGAAGGCATAATTGCCTGTTGGTTTTTCGGTCTCTATTCTGCAATACTTGAAAGTCAGTTCGGAGTTTTATACTGCTCGTTTTTCCAAAATCGGTCTATTCTAGCTTTAAAACAGTTCAGGGTAGGGATTGAGATGACATTATCAGGTAGTGAGTTCCAGTCAGTTATTATTCTTTGGCTGAAGAAGTGCTTCCGAAGTTCCAGGTTGCATCTGTTTTTGTAGAGCTTGTGTTCATGACCTCTTGTGTGAATGGTGGTTTCAGGTTGCTGGGGAAAGAATATGTTGGGGTCTATGCGGTCAATTCCCTTTACAATTCTGAACACTTGTATCATGTCACCACGTCTTGGGCGATACAATAGTGATGGGAGCTTCAGTGAGACTAATCTTTCCTCATATGGCACATTCCTCAAGTTGGGGATTAGCTTTGTGGCTCTTCGCTGAATCTTTTCGATTTTGTTGGTGTCCAGTTTGTCGCGCGGTGACCAAATTACATTGTCATACTCACGGTGAGGACGTACCATAGCTGTATACAGACGCGGGAGGGTACTTTCGTCCAGACATGTGAAGGTAGCTCTTATGAGGCCAAGCATCCTGGAAGCCTTATTAATAGCTGCAGCTATGTGTTTGTGGAACTTGAGTTCACTGTCGATAATAATGCCAAGGTCTTTCTCTTCATTCTCCGCCTGTAGAGTGGTGTTGCTCAATTTGTAGGGTCGTTTGACATTATTTTTACCCAGGTGGATGACTTTGCATTTGCTCTCATTGAAGCCGAGTTGCCAATCTTGTGACCATCTATATAAGTTGTCAAGATCCGTTTACAGTAGAGCGTGATCATCGTCTGATGCAATTTTTTCGGAAGACCTTTGTGTCATCAGCGAAGATCTTCACTGCACTGAGGACGACCTCCGGTAGATCATTAATGAATAGAACGAATAAGATGGGACCTAAAATGCTGCCTTGGGGAATACCACTCAGTACAGCTGTCCAGTCTGATGGTATGCCGTTCACAATGACACACTGTTTCCGGCCTACTAGGACGTCTTTGATCCATGCCTTTATATCTCCATCAATGCCATATGCGGATAGCTTGAGTAAAAGCCGTTTATGGGGCACACTGTCAAATGCCTTTTTGAAGTCCAGATAGATTGCATCGACTGGATAGCCCTGGTCTAGGAGTTCTGTCCATTTCCCGATTGTAACAAGAAGCTGCGTCATGTATGAACGACCCGGTACGAACCCATGTTGGGCATCACAGAACAAGTTGTTGTCCATCATGTGATTAACTATGCCGTCTCTTATGATTGATTCCATAACTTTGCCGATGACAGATGTCAGGCTTATGGGTCTATAATTCCCTGCAGAGGTCTTGTTTCCTTTTTTGTGGATCGGTGTGATAATGCCTTCCTGCCATGCCTGTGGTAGATGACTTTCACTAAGTGATTTGTTGAAGATGATGCTCAGTGGGTGACTTAATGTAGGTGCTGTTTCGCTTAATACCCTTGGATGGAATCCATCAGGTCCAGCGGCTTTGGTAGGCTTAAGTTTGAGTAACTTTTTTTCTACAATCTGAGGGGTGATGTCCACGTTTAGTAACGGTGAGCCTACGCAGTGTTTGGTAATACTTGGATAGGTGTTGGTATTCTCAGCCGTAAACACACTTGTAAAGAAGGCGTTAAATAGTTCTGCCTTAGTCTTGTCATCTTGGGTTAGTGATCCGTCTTCCTTTTGTAGGTCACCTAGCTTTGGTTTGTTTTTCAGTTTGCTATTTGCATACTTCCAGAAAGCTTTTGGGTTCGTTTTAATATTTTGTGCCAGGCCTCACTTGAAGTTTTTGCAAAGTCTCCTTGTCAGTGTTATCAGCTTGTTTTTTTTCATGGGCTGCACGGACATAGTCGAGGTAGTCACCTGTATGGGTGTATCTTTTCCATGCGTTGTACTTCTTTTTGGATTGTGCCATTGCTTCCTTATTCATCCACAATTTTCTTCTTTTGTCTTTCTTTGGATGTGATTTAGGAATGAAGATCTCCGTTGCCTCTGTGAGTTTGCTTGAAAACATTTTCCATGACATGTCTGCATCGAGGGGCTCCAATAGAGTAGACCAATCTATATCTTGTAAATGTCTATTCATGTCAGAGTAATTCCCTTTGTCATATCTGTACTTGGGTTCTTGTTTGGCAGGAGAGCGGGAGTATGTGTTCATTTCAAATACGAGACAGCAATGGTCGCTGAGGCCTAGTCCTGGGAGATGTTCAATATTGTTGATCATGTTTGGTGCGTTGGTCATCACAAGATCCAGTATGTTTGGGTTTTGTCCATATCTGTTCCTTGTCGGTAGTGTGACATGCTGGTGAAGGAAGGAATCTCTCAGGGTGTCAATGAAGAGTTGGCTGACGTGATCCTGGTTTTTGGAGGTAGTGGTCAAAGTCCAGTTGATTTCTGGATAATTGAAATCTCCTGTTATTAACAGGTGGCTTGGCTTAGCGACTGATATGCTGTTGATCAGACTACACATATCTTTGTCATTTTGTAGTAGACTTGATGGGCTTCTGTATAAGCAGGCAAGAACTAATTTATCCATCCCTTTTGAACGCAAGTTCAAGATTAAGTGTTCTTTAAATGTGGATGTTAGACTTACATCAGTGGTCAGTGGACCCAGTGTAACGGAGACATATATAACAATACCTCTAGTATGGTCAGTGTGGGTGAAATTAGTATAAATGTCATATCCTTCAAGCTTCAAATGCTGTTCGGTTGTTGGTTCAAGGGAATGTTTCGGTTTTGCCTCGGTGATCATAATTATGTCCACATGGTTTTCTTCTATAACCAGTTGTAGTTCCTTCAATTTGTTTGTGAGTGTATCAGCATTGGTATACAACATCTTTAACTTCTGTGTTTTCTTGGGCACTTTATTTCCTTTGCTACCTTGCAGTCAAGCGGAAGATGTTCTGGTGTCATTTTGGCTCTGATTTTTCTCTGTAGTATTTTGAGGCCCAATTTCTTTGTTTGCTGCCTGTATTATTCTGTTTCTTCTTATGATGAGGTTAGATTCTCCATTGTTTCTTCTTGTTTTTAGCTCTTCTCTGAGTTTTCTGCCTTCTTCTCTTTCTTTTGGTGTGAGATCGGGGGAGATGTAAATATTCTTCCAGTCATCTGTGTGTCGTAGAGTTTTAGCTGCTGCTAATACTGCTCTTTTACGTATTGGGGAGTTCATAGTGGCCAGTATGAGTCTAGGTTTGTTATTCCTATCTTGGCCTCTTCCACCTAGCCGAACAGTCTTTACAATTTCTACATCGTCTATACCAAGACCATCACTTATTATTTGGGTAATTGCTTCCCAGTCTGCTTTATTCCTGTCTACTAAGGTGCTTTCTTTACTTTCTGGGATATTGTGGAAAAATAGATTTGGCTTCCTCCTTTCAATCGATCTCTTCTTTTAGTTTTTTTGGGTTGCTAAGCAAACAAAACAAAAAAAAAGAAGTTACCCATCCCCTTTTTAAAGTTGTTTGCTCCAAATTTGTGAAAGAAAGTCAAAGTTACTATTGTTTTCTATGGCAAACGCAGCAGCATTCGCACCGATCGGTCCATGGGTCGATCCATTTGCTGCATTCGCATTCGGACGTATGGAAGCACTACTATGCCTTTACATGCTTTTCGATTTGTTGCCGCATTCGCATACCGCGTATATGGAATCTTAGCTTTAGTATTACTTGGGGGGATCATATTTGACATGAGCAGACATTCCAAAATTAGAATAAATTCACCGCCATAGTGCATTGGGTGAATGGGTCCTAGTCCTGTATTTACGATCTCAGTTTTTTCTTGTGCTTGTTATTTTATATATTTATATTTTTGTAAAACTTAAATTTAATTATCTATGGAAATAGGTAAAACAGCCATACAAACTTGACTACTCAAATGCCATGGGTTCATGGGATTCTGGTACACGCTCTCTCGTGATTTAAATATTTATGATATATAAAGATAAACAATCATTATTTAGGACATTACTGTAGACAATATGTAGATGTATATATAAACACTAGGTCTAAGGTCTCCTTTCATGATATGCCTACTGCATATATTGGGATAGGCCCTATGCACTAATTAGGGCCTACCACTACGTCAGAGTGAGTGGTCAGGGAGTGTCTGCTTGGTTTACATGTATGGATGGAGTGGGAAGGGTGTGTATATATATACATGTGTGTGTTGGTTTGTTTGTTACACGTCCCTATAAAGGGTGTGGCGGACTATAGAATAGGAACACTTGATATCCGGGCTGCACTCCATCCACACCTCTTCTCTTCGCTGCGCCTCGCTCCTCCATGATTATGTCTGAAAAGAGTTCCATGAGGGGGAGCCAGCCAGCATGTCCCCTTCTACCTCTTAGTCTGTCCGTGTCTCTGGCTCGCCGGCTGGTCACCATAGAGCAAAGAGACACAACCATTTGACTCAACTCTCCTCATTTCTCGTTCCTCTACTCTTTTTGTTGTCTCTCCATTTTGTTGTCTCTCCCGGGCTTACTCCCCCCCCCCCCACCCCTCCTGATCAAGGGATTGTTTGCTTGGGTGGAGCCCTTTTCTTTTTTCGTTGTCTTGCTTTGTCCTCACTGCTGAACCCGCCTTTACCCGTCCCTTCGGAACCCCTTGCTGCTGGATACAAGTGCACTGTCCACCGCCATGCCAGAGTGATCTGGAGCCGCCTCAACAACTGTTTGTTAATTTTGTAAAGAGATCCTCACTTCTACAACCGCCCCACCTGAAGTTTGATCTTCAATCCAAAGATTGGACTGATTTATCGGTGCCTTTCTATATTGCTGCAGTTCTGCAGCTGGTAACCGTCGTAAGGTTACAAACCCCCCAAGAGCTGAGGGAGTAGGCCTGTTAGTGGAGATCCAATTTCACTGGTAGTTTTTATCAGTTTTATATCACTTTCTCCACCATCTCATCGTCCCACTGCTAGTAGGCTACTCGTAGTAATTGTTAGAGCGGTCCCCCACCCCCAACACCATTCCCATGACCATGCAGGATGGCTGAATTAGTAGACTTTTAGACTGTCATGCTGGAGGTCTTGGGTTCGATTCCCGACGGAATCAATCCGATGCCTTACAACATTTATATTTGTCACAAGCAATTTAAAGGCCCTATTTATATTGAGATACATGTTTAGATGATTTACAGGGGAACCTTCAATCACACTCAGACAATTGGTCTTCCTCATTCCAATGCTCTTTGCCCTATCCTAGTAATACCAAATGACAGGCTAAGCAGCAACACGTATACATTTTTTAAGTCATTGGTTTCACTTGACCAGAGTTTGAACTGCAGAGTTCGTATCCCACATGACCTATTAAAACGGGGAGACGGACTCCTCGATATTAGTTGACACTCGATCTCTCCATCTCCCACCCCCAACCCAAATGCCAGTACTAACATGTGTAGGCACTATTATATAGATTTATTGCTGATTGTTTAATTCCGTGTCTATATTCATGTCTATTGTGTCTGTTATAAATCACATTCACATGTTTACATTGACATTTACATGAACTTCTGAAAAGGTCAGCTCCATATCAAATGATATTGATAGCAAAAACTATCTCGGATGTAATTCTGAAGTGGTTAGAGTTGTACGGGGAAATTTAACTCACAAAATGTAAAAAAAACAGTCCAAATTACAGAAGGCGATATATATCCTCCTCTCCCTTCTCCCCACACACACACTCTCACCCCCAATAGACTACATCGTCATTCCAGCGGCGCGGTGCATTGTGGAACGTGCCAAAGCAAAACAAACCCGTGAGAAGCACATGGCACATGCTAATACACTGGGTGCAGTTATGAAATGTGCTAGTTTCAGCTCATCTCAGCTCTTGTTTGAAACATAGAACACTAACTAAAAAATGTATATAAAAATTATGATATTAATCTTGTATCCAGGATTGCATTTACATCAATATATTCAGCACATCTTATGGCATGTACATTTAGATTTAGACAAATCTGGGCACTCAGACTAGTGTTAGAGCCATAGCCAGAGTTAGTTTTACTTATTTTATTCATGTTTTTATTTATATCATATGCTTAATGACATATGTAGAAGTAGAAAATGAGTAGGGTTAATCAGATATTGGTTATATATTTCTTTGAAACAAGTTTTTGTTTAGAACAAGAATTACTTATGTCTAATCAATGGTGATGTAAACATCAACCTGTAAAGTGACTGAAATTGTATGTTTCTTAGCTCAACATGCTTAATTATGGAGAGTTGTGTCTTAAACATATTCATTATATTTATTATATTGCATCCATCCATCCATGTTTGTGACAAATTGTTATGTATTTTTTAATTAATTTTGAATAAAATAGAAGTTTTGCCCCATGCTTATCGGCAAACTCAATGGCTGTACGCCTTTGCTTTGTTGCCAGCACCGTTTTCAGCGCATGCACTGTCGGAACGGTGATCTAGTCTATGCCCTTCCGATAACGACAGGGTGGCCGAATTAGACCGTTATCATTCCATACTCGGGGTCGTGGGTTCAATTCCCGACCGGATTCAATTCCCGACCGGATTAAACCAATGACTTACAAAATTGATACTTGTGTTACAAGCATTATCAGATTCTAGAAACTGGCCATTCAATATTACCATGCAGAAATGTCATCTTTTTGGCTAACATTTTGATGGGGTTGAGTCTTGTATTTCTGAGCCCTGACAGAATAGGCCTACTGCCCGTACCGTGCATATAAAATTTCAAATCAGAAATGAATAGAACAACCGAGTACCTTCGACTGCCGCTTGTGTCGCCACCGTCCACGAGAACTGCAGCGCTAGCCTACAATTGAGGAGGCTGGATTGAAGCACGCCCGTGCTCAGCGGTGACAATATACATAATAAATTAATAGTGCATAATAATATAATAATAATAATCCATTCCGTTCATTTGTATTCGTGGAATACTTATAGTTATACATCAAATATTTATATTTTACCTCGGTTCTAAGCCTCAGGCTACTCATAGCCGAGGGAGAAGGAAGCACATCCGGGTCCAGCAATTAGCATAAACAACTCACGACCGGAGGACATTCGTTGAGTTGCTCCGGCAGTTTTTTTTATCTACGACAACAATTTAACTGTCTGTATTTATTTGTGGATGGTGCAATATTGGTTATGATACCTTATAAGTTATACTTATAGCACATTTTGACAAAGGTTTAGAACTTTGAGATGTATTCCATTACTTTTATGGGTGTTTTTACAATTTGTGAAACATCGATAGAACAATGCAACTTTTTTCCTTTGTTCTACAAGCCACCCGTTGCCGAACGGAGAGCGATGTGGTTGGAGCCACATCTCATTGGGATTTATCCTCGGTTTCTTTTATGGATTCACGTTGGGATTTAATCCTGGGTCTCTTTTATGGATTCCCACATTTTTTAGGCGTACCTCTGAGTTTCGTAGCATTTTCTCCAACTTGTTGGCGCAGTAGGCACAGGAGGGAGAAGTGTATGAAACAGAGAGTGTGGGAGGGACCGATACACTGATCCCTACCCCTCGTTTGGTTTTGGTTTCGATACCATTCACCTATGACATCACACATTAGCTTGCTCACGCCTGTGTTGGAACGGTGTAAATACGTTCTCCAACATCACTAGATGCATAAATTTGGTTATTTAACCTGTTTGTGACATTTGGTCAATGCTTTATGGCTTTCTAGTAACTTTCTTTTGATTGGTTACAGAATTCCGATGGCTACGAAGCGGAGTAAGCCTGCTGCAGCTGCGGCCCGGCCGACCGATGACTATGACTCGTCACCGGTGGTGACTGTGCCGCCGTCACCGGAACACACCATCTCAGAGGAGGTCAGTGGGCCAGATGTGCCACCTGAGGCCCCGCCTGACCTAGAAGCTATACTGACCAGTCTATTCGAGGCGAGACTAGAGGAATTTCGGCCGGCCAGATCTCGCGATAGGAAAAGGCCGGCTCCCGATGCTGACACTCAGATTGGCAAGATGTGTCATCAGAGGAGGAATGTCGGGACGTTTCCAAGTCCCTGGAAAGAGTGTCAGTGAAAAAGAGAAAGAAGGGAAAGAAAGCGGTGAGCTCGTCTGGTGACGAGTTCACGCAGGCAAGAAAGAAGGTGGTAAGGCGAAAGAAGAGTGAAAAGAGGAAGACCAAGAAGAAGAAGAAAGACTCTTCGTCGGACTCGTCGTCCACAAACTCAGACTCTGACACTGAGCGTACTGGAGTTTACGCAAAAATCGGAGGGAAGGTCAGGAAGAAGTGCCAGGTGGAGAAAGCTAAGAAAGTTTTAACTACCACCATGATGAGAGAAACCATCAACGGACGCTTTAACACATTTAAGCCTGCAGAGGTGATAACTAAGCTGGGTGAGAAGCTCACTGGAATCAAGGGGATCCCTAAGTCGGTTGTAAAGGAGATGGATCGGGACGTTCATCTAATTGAAGACCACAAGAAATTTGAAGGGGTACTGCATACCATTCATAAAGCGGTCCTAGGGGCTCTGACGGCTATTGCTCCAGTAGCAAACAGAATGGAGACCGAGAACAAGTTCTCGTCGTTGGCTAGAACAATGGACAGCGGAATTGCCATGCTGACGGCAGCTAGCAACCTCCTGTCATACAGACGCTTTGAAAATGTGTTCAAAGCTGTCTGTACGGATGCCGGCAAGGAAGTTGCCAGGTCAAAGAATGTCGTGGACAACGACGGGAAAGAGTATACACTTTTCCTCCCACCTAAGCCCTTGGACAAAACCAAAATGTTAGGCGGTCAGCTCCAGTACCTCTTTAAAGAGGTGGAGACCAGCTCCAAGTGTGGCAAACACATGGACACCAAAAAGAAGACCACTGACGCGACTACACAGTTCCGGAAATCTAGACCGGATTTTCGAACCCGGCAGACCGGCAGAGGCGGACGGTCCAGCCCGACCTACAGCTTCCAGCCCAGAGCCCGAGGACAGTGCCAGCCCTTCGGCTGGAACGAAGGGAATCGTTCATTCAAAAGGGAGTACACTCCCAGCAAGCCGTTCCCCCGCCCAGGGACAAATAGAGGTTGCAACGCCTGTAAGCATATTTCAAGCTGGCAATATTCAACATTGTTTCAAAGAATTGCAGTCGATTACTGATAATTTAACAATTCTTAGTATTGTGGAGGGAATACGTATTCCTTTCAAGAAACAACCGGTACAGGAAAATATTCCCTTCCCTTATCGGTTTGATTCAAACGAGAGAGAGGCACTGGCTAATCAGGTGTTGGAGTTTTGTCACAAGGGTATTATACAACCCGTGAATCATGAAAAGTGCGAATTTATTTCTAATATTGTTTTCGCGACCTATGCCAAATGGTGATGTCACAATGATTTCAGATTTGACAAGACTAAGCAAGTTGATTGAATATAAACATTTAAAAATGTTCTGGCTAGTGTTGATCTTAAAGATGCCTACTACACGATTCCTATTTACAAACCGGATAGAAAATTTCTTCGGTTTGTTTGGGATGATCAACTTTATGAGTTCACCTGTATGCCTAATGGTTTAGCTTGTGCCCCTCGCTTGTTTACTAAATTGCTCAAACCTATATTTTCACTAATGGCAAGGAAGGGACATATTATGTTCCCATATATTGACGATTCATTTATTGTAGCACATTCAAAAGCGGATTGCCAAAAGGCAGGAAATGATCTCTGTGTAACATTCACACAATTAGGATTTTACATCCATGATAAGAAGTAAGTTCTTATAGCAACAAGAGAATTAAAATGTTTGGGGTTTTTATTAAACACTGACGACATGACCGTGTCATTAACCAAGCAGAAATTAGCTAAGTTTATCGCTACTGCTGAACATTTATTACAAATAGATAGCCCAAAGATTGGGCAAGTTGCGGTATTAATAGGCATTATGATAGCCTATGCACCAGCTATCCTTTATGGGAAAGCACATATTAAATCGCTAAAGATATATAAGAACTTAGCGCTAGCAAGAACAAAAGGGAATTTTGAAAGGAAAATGACTGTTTCACCTGAAGGCCTGGCAGATATTTATTGGTGGTTTGAGAACATACATTCTTCCCCGAATCCTATATGCATGGGAGAACCCAACACTGTAGTTACGACGGATGCATCATTAGAGGGATGGGGAGCTCATAGGGACCATCAGGAGACAGGAGGACGATGGCTAAAAGATGAAATTTCAGACCATATTAATGTCCTTAGAACTAAGAGCAGTTTATTTAGGTTGATGCAGTTTAGTGCATACACCAAAGTTTCATGTCAGAATTTTGACAGATAATACTACAGCGATGGCCTACATTCGGAACATGGGAGGGATTATGTCCAAACCTTGTAATAGATTAGCAAAACTAATTTGGAATTGGGCTCAAGAAAATGACATATATATATATGGCTAACAGTAGCACATATCCCAGGTAGTTAGAACCCACAGGCAGACAGGAAATGTCGAAAATTTCATAATCATTTGGAATGGGCGTTAAATGACAACATGTTTGAACAAATTTGTCAAAAATGGGGACGTCCACAAGTAGACTTGTTTGCTTCATGAAACAACTGAAAATTATCTAAATATGTTTTGTGGCATCCAGAGCCTAATGCTTGGCAAGTGGATCCATGTTCATTGGTTTGGGATAACAAATTTTATTATGTTTTCCTGCCATTCAGCATTATCAGCAGAGTGGTCAGAAAAATCAGAATGGGAGGGACTCGCTCCAAACCATGTAACAACCTGTCAAAACTTATTTGGGATTGGGCAGAGAAACACGAAATAAGGCTAACAGTAGCACATATTCCAGGCAGCCAAAACACTTTGGCTCACAGAAAAAGCAGACACTTCCATGACCATTTAGAATGGTCATTGAACCACAACATTTTCGACATTATTTGTCACAAATGAGGCAAGCCAGACATTGATCTCTTTGCATCACGCAATAACAAAAAGTTACCAAAATATGTCTTGGCATCCAGAGACAGAAGCCTGGAGAGTCGATGCATTTTCATTAATTTGGAATAATAAATTCTATTACATATCCCCCCCATTCAGCATTATCAGTGCCCAGGAAGATCAAGATGGATCACACCCACACAGTACTGATAGTACCAGCATGGGAAACACAACCATGGTTAGTGGCAATAACATCAGCAGCAAAAGACTTGATGAGTTTCCCAAGGGAAAGGAACAACCTTCAACATCAAGGACCAGTAACAGTCCACGGAGACGTGTCAACAACACCCCTTTTGGCATTCCTTTTCTAAGAAAACATTTTGGATTAGACAAAACAACAAAAGAAAGACTAATATTACATGCTTGGATAAAAAGAACAGTTAAATTATACACAAGTTATTTAAAGAAATGCGTCCTTCATTGCCTTCTCAAAGGAGTCAAACCGTTAAAACCTACAATAGCTCAAGTATTATGATTTCTAAGGATATTTAATTAGAAGACGAAGGACTAGGATTCGGTGCTATTAATGCAGCGAGATGGGCCCTATCCATTATTCTGTCAAGAATAGATGGACAAACAGTTAGGAAACATCAGTTAGTACACTGGTTCATTAGATCAGTGTACAAAAGAAACCCACCCAAACCTAAATATAATAGGTTTTGGGATGTATCAATAGTATTCAAACTATTCAAGTCATGGCCTAGCAACAAACATTTGTCCAGGAAAGACCTAGGGTTTAAATTAGCAGTCTTATTATTGCTAATTACAGGACACAGAGACCAAACCATTGTGGCACTTTCACAAGATGGACTAGAAATAGATAAGGAAGAAGCTACATTTGATTTACAGACATTACTTAAATCAAATTGTACAGGGGACCCACTGTCCACAGTACGCGTTACTAGTTTTCCAGAGGATAAACGGATGTGTGTAGTTTCGGCCATTCGGGCTTACATATCCAAGTTACCCGGAATCAGAAATTCCAGACAACTACTAATCAGCTTTATACGGCCACATAAAGCTATCTCGAGAGACACTCTGGCAAGGTGGACTATCAAGGTGCTTAAACAAGCAGGAGTCAACACTGGATACTATGCATCTCACTCAACGCGTGGAGGCATGGTCTCCATGGCAAGACAATTAGTAAGCTCGGTTAAGAGAATTCTTACACATGCTGGGTGGAAGACGGTTAGATCGTTTGCAAAACATTATAACAAACGACTGGAAAAGTCAAGTGGGGTGGCGACACATCTCACCAACTAGAAACAGGTGAGAAAAAAACATTAAATTTAGGTACTCATATTATTACAACATAAAAGGATAACAAAAATGAGATTACGTAAAATTCTCCCTGGACTACGAGTAGCCAAGGCATAGTACCGAGGTAAAATTGTATAGTTATACGAATCTTACCTGGGTACAGATGATGGATTATTGGTGTTTTCCCGAGGTACTAGCCTACCCTACCATGACCACCCTACCCTACCATGACTATCTTTTTCGCTGGAACCAAATAGAAAACACAATAAGTATGCATATATAGAGTTAAATAATTTGTTATCCTAAAAAGTATGTAAAAGATTGCTGGACCCGGATTCGTATAACAATTTTCTCTCTCTCTATATATATAGCTCTATTTTCTCTGCTTTTGATTGATTTAACTTAGCTGTTTTATTCTCGCTTAAGGCTATGGATGACGCGCTTCAGGTGTCGATGGTGGACGAAGACCCTGGAGGAGGTGGCGAGGTGGTGCAGGTAATCATGCAGGAGGACGGGCAGATCCTCATGCCTGAGGGACAGTTCATCCAGGTTAATACAGACGATGGCCAGCCCCAGTACATACAGGTGAGCACGTCCTCGACACTTAGACGGACTCTCTAAAACAAATAACACTAACAAACAGCGTATTCTAGTTAGAATTGTTCTTTTAACTTTTTAACTTTGCCAGATGGGATCGCCGAATGAGTTGAGCGCCCACCTCCTGTTTTGGGAGATTGTAGATCCAAACCCCTGGGTTCAAACTCTGATCGAGCCAAGCCAATGACATAATTTATACTTGATCTTCAAGTGGGCAGCTTTGCACTGTTTTGGGCGTGTTCTCAACCCCATCGCCGTGATTAACTAATAATATCGATAAAGTATAATCGCCATTAATTTAATCTTCATTAATTATCCCCGTCCTGATGTGACCATAGCTGTTGCTATGACATAAAACCCCAACAAACAAAGATCATTGATTGTGAAAATAAAGCTCAATGGACTAGATGGTTGGATAAGTTGAGCAGCCACCTCCCACTTTGGTAGGTCATGGAATTCGAACCCGTAGTTTCGATACCTGGCCGAGTCAAACCAATGACTTCAAAACAGATACTAGTCACTACCTAGCGTAGCATTTGGCATTGCTAGGATAGGACAAGGAGCAGTGGACTGAGGAAGACCAATTGTCCATGATTGAAATTTTTCCTGCTTAATCAACTAATGTAAAAATTCACTTAGTTCACTTCAATTTTCAAACGGGCAACTAATAGTACTACACCAAAACCTGGCCTTTTATAACCGGATGACATAACTTTACAAAATAGTATCTGATTACCGTGTGGGAGGTAATGGGTTCGATCCCTTACCGAGTCAAGCCAAGTTGTTATATTTCAATATTTGTTGTTTTGCATTCATTTAATACAATGCACAACTGGCCCTCCTCCTGCCTATCCTGGTAATGCTGGGCGCCAGGATAAGCAGCAACATAGATAAATTTGTAATTCATTGGTTTGACTCGGTTACCGTTCGAACCCATGACCTGCGGCAAGGGAAGCGATCGCTCAGCTCATCCGGCCACCCGATCCGGATTACCAATGACTTAAATGTTAATAGAATATTGTAAAGTTTCCTTTGCTCAGTGTTAAGTCAATGTAACTGACTGGAATATTGTATCATATTGCACAGTATCTCAATGAGGCAACACTATAAAACGACCATAAGTGCTTACTGTTATTGTAATAAGTCGCTGTCAATTTGTCCCCATCTCCCAGGTGACAGGCAGCAGTGGTAAGAACCAGCTGATCCAGTTAATGCCAGACGGACAAGCCCACCTGGTTCAAGTCCAGGAGGATCCCGATGGTAACACCCACATAATCCAGGTGGCGCCGGAGTCGATGGACCTGAGCACCTCTCAAGAAGGAGGCATAATGATCGTTAATGTGGGGGAGGCTGCCCAAGGGGACATGACTGAACAGGACGAGGCCGATCAGCAAATGCAGCTTCAGGTAGGAGGTTCCTTGCATTAAATGTTATTATGCAGACAGACAGACAGAAGGACAGACAGAAGGACAGACAGAATGACAGGCAGAATGACAGGCAGACACAGGGTTCGTACGGGACCTGGAAAGTCCTGAAAAGACTTCGTTTACCCCATTTCAAGCCATGGAAAAGCTTTGAATTTAACCTATTTTTGGTAATTAGTCTTGAAACGTCTTGAAGTCCATTAAACTGTCCTCACTGATATAAAGTAGTCCAAAATCACCATTCGCCATTGTTCCACCCCCCCCCCCCCACCCCGAAATCCAAATGAAAATAGTCTTGAATTTCTATCAAAAACAGCCTTGAAAAACCTTGAAATAGCCTTAAATTCCATATCTTCACATGTGTACGGACCCTGTCTGCAGCCCCACATGGAGAGTCTGGTTCTCCAGGCACCTGACGATGGGCAGCATCTCCAAGACGCGACCGATCACCAGCTGGAGGCCGAACACCTGGAGGAGGGGCATGAAGACATCCAGCAGCACACACAGGAGGAGTTGGACCAGCAGCAGCAGCTTCAAGTGAAGGAGGAGAAGGATGTCCAGGTGGCGCCACCCCAGCCAACCACCACCATTATCACCATACAGCCGCCAGGCATGGAAAGGCTGTTCAGGGAGCAGCAGAAGCAACAACAGCAGCAGCAGGTGAGAGATGGCATCTACAGTTGTACTGGCATAAAGGAATAATATTGCCTCACATAATAATAATTGAAGGATTCGGGTGCAAAAAATGACAAATGCCATCCGGCGTGAAATGAATCCATGATTACCATGTTTGAGCTAAGCTGTTGTCATTCCGATAATCGAATCCATTTTTTTCCTGCAAAAGCTGCCACATCCCTTATATAATGCCCTACTCAATATGAAATTGAGAGACTTTAACTGGGAAGCACAACGGTAAATTCTATTTATGGAAAACAACTCAAATGGATTTGTTGGTTTTTGTGCCTGAACCATTCAATTGTTACCCCTGTCCTGCCCTGCTCTTCTCATGTAATATTTTACCCGAATAAACTGCATATGCGCATACTTTTCTTTAGCGGTATAACGCTGCTCTCAGGTATAATATGGGCCCTATGAATTCCTGGCATGCAGTGTATAGTGTATAAGCATGCACACTACCTTGGTGTTTCTTGTTTGTGATTTGTGATATTTTGTTTTGTTGATAATGTTTTATTATGATTTTTCACCATGCTTACACTGAGGAGGAGTAACAACCATAGCACTCTCCATGGACATATTTGATTACATGAACAGAAAAACAATGTAAAGTTGTGTTGGAGAATATTTCAGTCTAGTTAACATAGAAGCGGGAAGATTTATTCTGAAGGGGGCAGTATAATACTGGCATATTATTGCCTTCGGCGGCAGATTTATTTTAACATGTTATTGCCCTGCCTGAGAAGGTTCATTCTAATTTCTAGTATATTATTGCTGGAGCATGGGACTGTTTTATACCGCTACGCCGGTATTCAAAGAACAATTCTACATTGACTCATCGCAGCTATCCTGTGATGAATCGGGGGTGGGGACGTAATTAAATTAGATAGATTACTGTTCATACTTTACAGAGCATTGGTTTAACAGCAGCTCTTCTATATTTATGCATTTATTTTAGCAACAGATGCATATTAAATAAACATTTAATTACATTTTCTAATGTTTGGTAGTGAACAGAAAAACAACATAAAGTTGTGTTGGAGAATATTTCAGTCTAGTTAACATAGAAGCGGGGAGATTTATTCTGAAGGGGGGAGTATAATACTGTTCACAATTTTGTGAAAAACAATATCAATTGGAAAAATCGTTTTGTTAGTTCACTTGCGGTTTGGGAGTATCAATCTGTAGGCAAAGCTAATTCCAAGTTTGTAACCTTTATGATCAATCGTTAACTTGGAGATATTTGATGTGAAAACACACCAAATTAATTTGTGTGTGCACATCATAATTCAGAGACATTAGGCTTCAGCAGTAACAGGTACTATTACATTGGCTTAGTAGTTCCTTATATGCAGACCAAATGATTAATAAGTGGACCAGTATCTTGCGGTGGCTACAGGGACTCTGCCGTCTACTGTCGCTATTCTTCTGTGCCAGGTGGTGGAATGCTAGCCAGTGGGGAGGGGGGGGGGGTCCCTGTGTGGACTGCCCATTCTGCATCCAGCTAGCGGCTCCACCTACCGTGAAATGTTATCTGTGACAATGGGCCGCATTCAGGGTCTCGGAGGCGCCTCGGCGATGTCTCGGCGATGCTTTTTGGCTTATTTCCGTTCAGAGTGCGTCTCGGCGACGTCTCGGAGACGCCTCTCTTTCCAGACTGGAGGTGAAAAGCACCTCGAAAATGGCCGCTGTATTCACTGGTTTCAGCCAATCACAGCACAGCTTTACCATTGCAAATGGCCGCCGCCTATGGAGGTGGCCATTTTCGAGACAACAAACTGCCTTTGCCGTTCAGACTAGCCTGACGTCAGGCCTGTCACCGAGGCGCCTCCGAGAGGGAGCCTGAACACGGCCCATGCTGGTCATGGGGAAAGTTACTTGGTCTTGTGACATCGCGGTGGGCAGAGGTTGAGAATAAATGGTGGAAGCATACGTTCCTATCTTCTTTGTCGTTCATCCACATGTTACACAGTGATAGAGACCAGGAAGGAACCGGTCATACGCGGCCTATTACACTTTCATCGGACTAAGCAGCTTTAAGAAGTCTTTCTCTTGTATTGCTTCTGACGTCTGCCAGGTCCAAGTGGTGATAACCAACGACCATCAGGGAACTAATGATCTCTCAGAGGAGGGCACACTGATTGAACCTGACCAACAAGTATCAGCCGACGACATCGCAACCGGCACATCCACAGAGGCAATTGACTGTGCCGAAGATACCCCCATCAGGTATGTGAATTGAATTAAACTATCTATGCAATTTCACTGCAATCCAATCCCGAAAGTAAATCTAGGGCAATAATCCTACTTTGATCACAAGGTCGGTTGGTTGTAGGAGTTTGACATCCTGGCAACATCTAAGGTAATATCAGAATGGGTACAGTGTGCACTCACACTTGTGACAGTGCGCACTCATGGCGACTTTATAATGCTGCCTCACTGGGAGACCAGGCCGCCAGCACCTTGACCTGATGTCCCACTCAGTCACATCATCCTGCCACTGAGCCAACCAGTCTTTGCCCTATCCTAATAATATCAAGCGCCTGGCTAGGAAGAGACTAGTCTCAATTTTTAAGTCATTGGTTTGACTCGACATGGGTTCGAACTAGTGGGTTCCAATCCCACGATCTACCAAAACGGGAGAAGGACGCTTAACTCATTCGACCATCCCGTCTGGTTTGATCACAAGTAACCATGGAATTTAGGAGTTCAAAGGGAACCATATGAAGGATTGGGCTGAGGGGGCCATCTGTCCCATTTCTTGCTGTGTAAGCATGCTGGGTTGCTGTCAAAGTCCTTTCTCAGTGTCTCACATACAGTAACTCAAGGTCAATGTAATAACAAAATGTTTTTTACAGTTCCAATAGGTGGCGCCAACATAGGCTGGAACCATTGGGCGCATTCGACTGGGCCTCTCTATCCGAATATCAAAATATTTCCGAACAAATTCCTATTCGACTGGGACCGGAAGTGGGTTCATATACCGATGATTCGGATGTGTGTATGTGGCTCCATCCGTTCCATCCGTAAATCTTGTGGATAGAAAGGGTCCATTCGAATGCCCCCATTGACAGCGCAGAATAGCTTCGCGGAAATATAACTGTCTGCAGTTATTATTTTACCTGTCCTAGATAAAAGATTCACCCAGTACTTGTAGTAGGGGTTGAACGACAGTCTAAATACGGGCAAAAATAGCTTTAGTATGGAACAGGAAGTACAAGCTCTGGTTCCAGTATCAAATGGCTACTTATATCGGCAGAGAGTTGGTGAAATAAGAGAATGCAAAGACAAGATGGCAGTGATAGAATGCTATTGATTTCACTTTTAAAGTCCATTAAACTGCATGTTTTATCATATCTTTCAAATCAAAAGTAGCAGGTAAATATTAAGATATATGCGAAGAATATATTTTGCTTCTTAAATTAAGAATTTATCTGCTCATTTCATTTACCCACCATATCGAATTGTTTAGCCATCTTTTATATAGTTGTTTTTCACCCCTACTACAAGTACGGGGTGAATCTTTGATCTAGATCTATCCATGAGATACGGTGTGTGTTTACCGGCACTGTAGGCACTGTGTATGACCCACTTATGTTCAGAACTTCTTATTCAAACCTCTGTTACTAATCAAACATTGTTGCTATGATCTGATATAAGAAGTCGTTAGGCATGAGTTATTTAAGCTTTGGTGGCGCCACCTGATGTAGGACACTAACAGTATGGAAGATAACTCCTTTTGGTGGTAAATCTAGTGGCAACACCTAGCGGAGTCCGAAGTAATGATCACTGTCACAAGTCGGTACCCGTCCTGATATGACCTTAGATGTTGCTAGGACGTAAAACAACAACAAACAAACAAAACAAAACTAACACACTAAACCTCCATCTTAATTCACTAATATATCCAACCTAGGTATCTGCAGAGCTACCTATCTACAATCCATCCACATTTGACAAACAACTATTATAACTCAATGACTCGAGACCCACTACCACTACTTGAGACCCATTACCACCACTGAATAACTACATCTTCAACCAGCAATGCATACAATATAAACCACTATACATGCACAACATGGCACTATTTAAAGACTAACCATTATTAAAACCAAATCTAACTGATATACAAACACAGCATATGATTTAACCACTAGTGTACATTACTGCACACTCTAGCTTGATGCATATACCTTGCTCTATGTTGAGTACCTATGCTGTACACTATGCAGCATAGGCTGCTCCCCCACTTTCTTTATATGTTCAGAATGGGTTGTGCTGCACACAATGCAACACATTCCACTTCCACTATGTAAAGATCAAATGCAATCACTCCAACGGCTGGAAGACAGTGCCCCGGCGCTGACAAAATATGTATTCAGATGAATAAAATGTTTACCAAAAAAAAATATAATGAACATGGCCGGAAGAGTAGGAAGAGTACCTCGGCGCTGAAAAAAATGTATGTTCTAATGAATAAACTGTTTTTACCAACAAACAACAAAAAATGCGCTGAAGCTAGTCCCTGTTGACATTGACAGTACCCCTGAGAAGCCAGCCAAGAAGAAGAAGCTTGACATGAGCAGTCCGATCCCGCTGACAACAGAGACGGTGGTGGTGGTGAATGGGAAGCGGTGTGTGCTGAGGGTCGACCCTTCCTCCAGCAATCTGGTTGCCTACCCCTTCACACCCACACCGCTACCAGGTAAGTGCTCCAAGCAGGCTCACTCAGTTTCTTCGGTCCCACATCTATTCAGAGCTTCCACTGCGGTAGGTAGTGTGTTTAGACCCCGAACGAGTCAAACTAATGGCTTACAAACTTGATGCGTGTCACAACCAATCATGATGCTCGGCATCAATATGATAGGGCAAGCACATATGTACAGCAGCTATTTTTATATGTGTATATATACATGTATAGCAGGTCCTATGTTTGCAGGTGGAGAGAGGGTGGAAGAACTCTAGTAGAATAGTGTTTATATATTATTAGTTATTACACATAACAGGATACATAACTGGATTGAGTAGATATTATCGCTGGCCACAAAAGACCTACCGTTTATTCATCATTACAACATTACTTCATCAACATCATCAATTCATCAATCAACATTACATTCAGTAAATTCAGTAATCACTTAAAAATAAAAATCTACCTTAAAGCTAAAGCTCGGATTCAAATGGGCTGATATACAGGAAAGGCCGTTGGACATTCGAGGCTATGCGCATTTCCTGACTAGACTTGTCTTGGCCCTGCCGGACCCTGGAGGCTAGGCACATGCGCCTGACACATGGCAGGCTACAGTTGCCTCAGTCCCTCTTCGGGTCGTCCCCTGGCGACCAAGCAGTGCAGAGGGGTAGCGGGTTCGAATCCCCCTCCACGACATTCAATACAGGCAGGGTTCCATCCTCAATAATATTCGTATAAATGCTTTATTCCACACATATACTATATTTCTTCTGTTACTATATTTCTTGCTCCATTTTCCTAACCAGGGAAGCGGGGTAGAGGCCGGCCGAAGAAGGTGCGGCTGGCTGAAGGGTTGCTTCCGATGTTGACGCCTGCACCTCATATGCAGCAGAAGCTGGTGCCCCAGGACAAGCTGTGGCCTCCCACAATTCAAGGCAATGGAGATGATGGTCAATTAGCAGCCGACCAGGCCTATGACTCAGCCCTTGACCTGCCAGACACACCCACGAAGAAGGACGGGCTCTCTGAGCAAGAGAACAGTGCCGCTGAAGGGCTGCTCGGGCTTTCAGAAGGTAGTAATGTACATTTACAGCCATCGGTTAACAGTTCAGTGCCTTAAATATTCACATGGGAACCTATCGCTTATCAGTTTAATGCCTTAAACAGTCACATGGGAACCTATCGGCTAACAGTTCAATGCCTTAAACAGCCACATGGAAACCTATTGTTTATCAGTTCAGTGCCTTATACAGCCACATGGGAACCTATTGGTTAACAGTTCAGTGTCTTAAACAGCCACATGGGAACCTATCGGTTAACAGTTCAGTGCTTTAAACAGCCACATGGGAACCTATTGCTTATCAGTGCAGTGCTTTAAACAGCCACATGGGAACCTATTGGTTAGCAGTTCAGTGCCTTAAACAGCCACATGGGAACCTATCGCTTATCAGTTTAGTGCCTTCAACAGCCACATGGGAACCTATCGGCTAACAGTTCAATGCCTTAAACAGCCACATGGGAACCTATTACTTATCAGTTCAGTGCCTTAAACAGCCACATGGAAACCTATCGATTAACAGTTCAGTGCCTTAAACAGCCACATGGGAACCTATTGGTTAACAGTTCAGTGTCTTAAACAGCAACATGGGAACCTATCGGTTAACAGTTCAGTGCCTTAAACAGCAACATGGGAACCTATTGGTTAACAGTTCAGTGCCTTAAACAGCCACATGGGAACCTATTGGTTAACAGTTCAGTGTCTTAAACAGCAACATGGGAACCTATCGGTTAACAGTTCAGTGCCTTAAACAGCAACATGGGAACCTATTGGTTAACAGTTCAGTGCCTTATACAGCCATGCTGGAACCTATTGCTTATCAGTTCAGTGCCTTAAACAGCCACATGGGAACCTATCGGCTAACAGTTCAGTGCCTTAAACAGCCACATGGGAACCTATCGGCTAACAGTTCAATGCCTTAAACAGCCTTTGTATGCAAGTATTATTAACTAAGGAGTTTTGTCTGTCTGATTAGTTCCGGGAATCGCCACTGCACAGAACATGGCGCTTCTTGGAACCCAATAGTTCTGTGATAAGAGTCCAGGGTGCGCCACACCCACTGCTGGATCTTGACAGAATTTTGACACGGTGAACACAATATGGCTTTTTATTTGCTCTTTAGATGGAGTGAGACGGAGTCGGCGGAAAAGGAAGAGGACCAGCTTCCTCTCAGGTTTGTCATGGCTATTTCACTATGAAGAAGGATCAAGTTGTGGTAGTACTCAGTGTAATGTTGCGCATTGTCCAAACTACCAGCCACAAATTATTTAGTATTGTGTTTGCTGTAATGAAAGGTCTGCTGGCAACGGTATTCTAAAATTGGCTAGCTTTTCTTTCTTTCTTTCTTTCTTTCTTTCTTTTTTCCTTCTTTATTTCTTTCGTTATTTCTTTCTTTCTTTCCCTTTCTTTCTTTCTTTCTTTCTTTCTTTCTTTCTTTCTTTCTTTCTTTCTTTCTTTCTTTCTTTTTTTCTTTCTCTCTCTCTTTCTTTCTTTCTTTCTTACTGCCTTTCCCCCCATTTCTTACTTTTTCTTTTTCTTTCTTTCTTGCTTTCCTTTTTTCCTCTTTCCCTCCCTTTTTCTTTTTCCTTCTTTCCTTCCTTCTTTCCTTCCTTCTATTTTCTTTCCTCTTTCCTTTCAGTATTTTGTCTTCTGTCTGCCATTATTCCTCCATTGGTTCCCTCCATTCCTTTATTCATCCGGTAATTTTCTTTTTTTTTAAATTAATTAATTAATTTATTTATCGTCTGCTGGCACTTTGGGGACAGCAGACGATATTTAATGGCTGCAGACTAAGTTTGATGTGCAAACAATGAAAGCACTGTTAACGGGTTAAGCCAGCCACCCACAATATTCGCTGGCTGATCAGTACAATAAATTAACATAATTAGGCATTTATTTTAAACCGGTGAATTCCCTAATTTATGTACTCACTACATCTAGCTGACATAGATAGTCATTGTTTTAGTGTGCTACTCGAATGCCAGTTCTTATAGTTGCATAGTCCAATGAAGTCCGATGAAAATATCAAATTTTCGAAAACAAAACAATTATATCTAGATTTGATTCTACATATGTAACTTATATACTGGTGCACTTATTAAACATTTGTCACCACATAGAAGGGAATAAATACTGTGTCAATTTAATATAACCTGTTACTGCAGAAGTCTATGTTGCCAGAGTTTTGGCATACTTGCCAAAATTAATGTTGAATGTTTGCACTTCAAATATCTCAAAAGTTAGCCATTTAAAATAAAAGTTACTTCAAACTAAAGTAAAATAGATCATAACGATCAACCTGATATATTTATCTCAGAAAATGACAAAAACTTAAAACCATCGGATTATGCAACTTTAACACTACCCTGATGAAAATCAAAGGTATGTTGTGATCCTACAAAGGTGATAATGGCAGATTTGACTATGGGGTTCGATAGAAGTAAAAATAGCTATTCAGATGAACAAATTAAGAAAGAAAATTACCCTCATTATTGGTGTACCAAGCACATTCTATGAATGCAAACTATGCATCGCCAATTCAATATTTAAAAAAACCCACCAAAACACATACCAAGTCCTTAATAGACCTACAGTATTTAAAATGTAACCTTTATTACGAGTATGGAGAGGGAAGACTTTAGTATTATAATGCATTAATTTCGGATGTGTCATTACAAAGGGGGAGAAATCCTTTTTAAAGTCCTCTTTTAGTCAATGTGATGCATCATTCAAACTAGAAGAGACAACTTTGAAAGGTCCCTCTTTTTGTATACTGTGATGTATTATTCAAACTAGGGGAGAAGACTTTGGACTGTTCCTTTTTTAGTAGAACATGATGTGTCATTGAAACTGCGAAAACGACCTTTGGAAGTCCCTCTTTTTGTATATTGTGATGTATTATTCAAACTAGGAGAGAAGACTTAGGAATATTCCTATTTTAGTCATTCAAACTGGGGAAAACACCTATGAAAGTCCCTCATTTTGTATAATGTGATGTGTTATTCAAAACGAGGAGAGAAAACCTTGCAATGTCTCTCCATCAGTAGAATGTGATGCATCTTTCAGAGTAGAAGAGAACAATTAGGAAAGTAACTGTTTTCGTCAAATGCGGAGCGTCATTCAGACTAAAGGCCCTGTCACACTACGACGTAACAACGTCAGCGTAGGGAGAACGTGAAAAACGTTGAACTTCTCGGCATAGTATGCAAATTTGGGCACAAGTTGAACGTGGATGACGAGAGCGTAACATCGGTAAAGCGTAGTGATAGCGTCATTCAACGAGAGAGGACAATGCAATTATGCTCATGGAACGTTATGTATGTTATTCCATTGCCAGAACTACGTTGCGTTACGTTACGTGACGTTACATACGTCATGACACGGTGGCGAAATGCTGAACGTACGTTGGATGTACGTTCGGCATACGTTCTCCTGACGTTCCCATTACGCCGCGTGGACGTTTCGACCAGTTTTAATGTGGGTCAACGTAGTGCAATGTAGTGAGCAGCGTTTGACTAACGTCTGTCTTACGTCATTGACGTTCGGGGAACGTGTACAGAACATATGGCGAACATAAACCCTTACGTTGGAGTTACGTCAAAAGTTTTGAACAGGTTCAAAACCTTGACGCGCACCGACGTAACGTGACATAGCTCGACGTCAGTCTAACGTCATTCTGACATCATCATAACATAACCCAACGTAACTCAACGTAATGACGAAACGTGAGCACGTCAGGCTTATGTTGGCTCGTTACGTCATAGTGTGACAAGGGTATGAGGAAGAAAACTTTAGGAGATCATTTTTGGAGAATGTGAGGCGACATTCAAAGTAAGAACACAACTTTGGAAATTCCCTTTTTTTTGCACAATGTGTTGCGTCATTCCAAACCTGCCACATTTTTTGGATGGCAATCTGTATTTTTTAACCTAAAATCCTGTATGAATCTGTATCACATGATAATTCATATACATATGTCCGGCATACCATAAAAACCATGTGAATACAATTACATAATTTTATTACTCAAAGATTATATGCAACAAACTACATTATATTCACATACAACATTCATCACTGTGGCTGAACATCAGCAGCATGTGTCGCCGATTTCGACAGTCTCAGCATCTCATACAGCTAACTGGTGGTCGACTGGTCATGTCTGGACGTCCTCCTTGAGTATAATGGCATGGTCTCCCAGCAACTGAAAGTCCTCATACTCATCTTTAATCTGTTCAGGGTCAACATTTTCATCTCCATAAATTTAACTAAAAATCTGTATCACAATGAAGTATGGCCATATCACTAAAAATAACACCAACATCCGTATCGGGTACGGGTAGCCCATTTCATGTGGCAAGTGTCCTTCAAACAACAAATTAGGACATCAGCAGAGGGTCGGGGGGGGGGGGGGGCTGGGTGGGAGGTGGGAGGTTATCCTCCAGCGGATTGCTTGATGACATAAATGAATAAATTGTCATGGTTCTTTATTTTTCAATCCCTATTCTTACCCCTGTAAAAAGTATCCATGGTACACCTATAATTACGGTACTTGAAAAGTTTGAGCTACAGTGGAAAATTTCCATATACAACTCACATTACCGGTATATTTTGTGTTTTGTCGTAATTTTCACTTGTGCTGACAGACAGTCGTACTTGGCCTATATGGTTTGAATAGTTTTAAATGGAACCTCCGAAAACTGGTGATGAAAAACCTAACACTCCATTTAATGTGCCATTTTCAGCCTGTTGTTTTGCAGCATGCGGTATATGTAGTCCCCCATCGCCACTCTCACCTTAGCAACAGCACTTTGTGTTTGTTTATAATTTGCTGTTCTTAACTCATTTTGCAACATACAGTAAAACTTCTCTAAATCGACTGACCATGGGACCGACTTTAATTGGTCCATTTAGGGAGGTGGTCGGTTTAGGGAGTTAGAATATTTTTTTAATCTTTTTTGATTGAGGCTGTATTTATACTGTCCATAGCATATAAGCCCGGGTACCCAGGCTTGTTTTCAATGCTGGCCAGTTGTAGTGTTGGTGTTATCTTATCACACAGTAGCTGCTGATAAGGTATTTGATTGCCTGCATTTCAGTAGCAGATAGATAATTGGTTGGTATGGTTAGTAGCCTATATTAGTTTTTTTTGGATTTTCTTGGCATATATGGTTACAATGGTATTGTTGGGACTGAAATAAAGCGATCGATATAGGGGAGTAGTCCATCTGTGGATGTGGTCGGTTAGAGAGGTTTTACTGTAATTATAAGTTTTACTGTTATATGTGTGTATATAGTCATTTTATTTAGGATTTGAGTGTAATTTAAGTAATAGTGTTGTGGTCTGCACTGACCTCTCAGGCAAGTAACCACATAGACAGGTAGGCGTGGGTAGTGTGTTGATATCAGGGAGCCTAGGTGGTGTAATGGTTAGCACACTGGCCCGGAATGCAAAGAGATGTGGGTTCGAGGCGCAATATTTCCCATTTTCATCACCCCCACGACACTGGTTGCCGTGATCAGGATCCTGTACAAGCTTTGCGCTGTATGGTTGTTGAACCTACCCTGTGTATGTATGTGTTAGTGCATTGCCTGTATGTATGTAATTGTAAGCATTAAAGACTTACAATTCCAGGGGGACGAGTGTAGTGGTCTGCACTGACCTCTCAGGCAAGTAACCACATAGACAGGTAGGCGTGGGTAGTGTGTTGATATCAGGGAGCCTAGGTGGTGTAATGGTTAGCACACTGGCCCGGAATGCAAAGAGATGCGGGTTCGAGTCCCGCTCTAGGCGCAATATTTCCCATTTTCATCACCCCCACGACAATAGTAACGAAAATGGGTCTTTATAAATTACTATGACAATGGCGTTTGCAATAATAGTGACATAATTCCTACAATGAATTGAGTGCAATACCGACCATCCCACCCCCACCCACATCCCTGCCTCTCAGTCTTATGTGCTCTTATAGCACGCCAATTAATTATTCCGCGCCTTCTGCTTTTTTGTTGTTCCAAGACCCCAAACAAACAAAATGACACGAATTTAAGCGCCTCACAATTTTTTTTAAAAAGAAGAAAAAAGAAGAAAGAATTACCGGTCATTCACTTAGAAATATTTGTTTCTGGGAGGATTTTGGTGACTATTTTATACTTGTTTTCTTCTTTAAAAAAAAAGAGAAAAAAACTCTGGTGATTTCAAAGCCATAATATTAAAATAAATCCCATGATCATAAGTTGGCATCTAAAGAAATGCAAAGAGATCTAGCCAGATCAGATTTGTAGTAGTTTACTTTTTTAATATATTTTTTTTTCCCATCAGGGTAGGGTCAAATCAGCACTGCTATAGGTCTACAGGAGAGTATGGTTGGAGGGAGGTGGGTGAGGAAGGACAAATTTAAAAAAAGCTAATTAAGTATTTACGTAAAGGCACACTTGCGGTAACGCCATTACCCATTTTCCTACAGACTACGAGACTGGCGCTGTGGAGGGTGTGGTAGACGATGACGAAGAAGACTCCAAGGAGGGGATCCTCGATGGGCTAGGGAAGAAGCCCCGCAGCCGTGTGGCAGATGGTGTCATCTTTGGGTCGAACCGCACCAAGGCTGGTCTGACAACCACGACCACCATTCCGGCTGCTTCTATTGCCGCCAACAACGCCGTGCAGACACTCCTCATGAACATGGGCTTCATACCAAGTGAGGGGTTCTACTTCTCTTCTTTTCATTTCTTGTCTTTTTTCTTGTCTTTTTTTCTTTCATTTTCCTTCTTTCCTTTCTTTCTTCGTTTTGCTTTCTTTCTTCCTCTCTCTCCCTCTCTTTTTCCCCCCATTCTTTCGTTCTTTCCCTCTTCCTTCTTTTCTTCGTTTCTTCTTTCTTACTTTCTTCCATTCCTTCTTTCTTCCATTCTTTCTTCCATTCTTTCTTTCCCTTTTTTCCCTTTTTTCTCCTTTAACTTTTTTATATTTAAGCCACATATGTGGAAATTTACCTTTTGTAGATTCACACAAAAGTGTTTTTATTTTAAATGTGTATCACAGTATGTATTACCAAAGACAATCTTCTCATACATTGTTACAGTATATATATTACCAAAGACATCTTGTCCGACATTATCTTTAGTATTACTAATTTTATTTTGTACAATTTTATTGAGCGCTACATTACAACCAACACCGGCTGTTTCTTGATGAGGCTGCCCTCTGTCTGTGTTTCAGAGAAGCGTGGTCGTGGCCGACCCCGGCGGAACCCTCTGCCCACCTCGGGGATGAGCGGCTCTGGTACAATCCCAGCCTTCATTATCCCGCAGCCAGGGGGAAACGCAGTCATGATGGCTCCCATACATGTATGTGCATTACGCCAGGCTAAATTCTGGTTGATGGCGGCTTCATTGACCCCGTAACACGCAAAGAATCTTTAGGACACCACCGATGACTTTTTCACCCACTGTCGCATTTTTGACCTGCTCTCACCTTTTTAACCCGCTCTCGCCTTTTTAACCCGCTCTCGCCTTTTTAACCCGCTCACTCCTTTTTAACCAGCTCACACCTTTTTAACCAGCTCTAGCCTTTTTAAACTGCTTTCGCCTTTTTAGTCCATTCTCATCTTTTTAACCCGCTCTCGCCTTTGTAGCCGCTCACACCTTTTTAACCCACTCTCACCTTTTTAATCCGCTCTTGCCTTTTTAACCCGCTCTCACCTTTTTAATCTGCTTTTGTAACTTTTTCCTGTTCTCCATGATTTACCGCTATGATTTGTCACAAATCTGATCGTTTCAGATTTTCAATATAAGCATATAAATGTGATTAATTAAACTGAATATGTGTGTCCCTTTCTCACGACACGGAATTACATCATCACCAATCACCAATCACCCTCTTCTAAGTTCTACCCTTCCATATTTTCACACACGGCACAGAACATTGAAGGTCTCCAGAAGAGCCTGATCACAATCAAGGCTAAGCCACCTACAGCGCTGCCCCAGTTGGCCCCAGCCCCGAACAAGGCCGAGACGCCCGCGTCCATCGTGATACAGAACGCCGACGGCACCAAGACGCAGATCATCACCGACCCGCGCCCGCAGCACGGCGCCCCGCCCCCGCCGCACGGCCCGCCTGGCCAGCCGACTCTGGACGACGTGGCTGTGCTTGGGGAGGAGGCCGGGCTGGTCGGGGAGGACGGCGGCGTGATGGTGGTGGTGGACGGGGAGGACGGGGAAGTGGTGGAGGCGGGGCCGGGACCGGGGCCGGGGCTGGGCAGCAAGGGGACCCACGAGGACGAGGAGGCGGCCATGATGCTGGGGGAGGCGGCGGAGACCGGTGGTCGGACCACCGTCATCAAGCCAATCGGCAAGCCCGGTACTTACTTACTTATTTACCTACTTAACATGTTGCCCTGCAGAGTTAAATTCTGAAAGTCAACAAAAACAAAAAAAAAAAACAAAACCAACCCCCCCACAAACAAACACAACCCCACCAAAAAAAAACAAAAAAAACAACACCCAAAAATAAAAATAAAAGGAGGTAATATTAAACCTCTAAACATCCAAATCAATAGAACAATGACTCACCTAAATAAGACAAAGACGCTCATTGCTCCCCACATACTATCCACCCGCCTCCAACTCCTCCCCTCCCCCTCCCTCCCCTCCTCCTCTCCCTCATCCCCCTCCTACTCTCTCCTCCTCCCCCTCCATCTCCTCCCCCTTCCCCTCCATCTCCTGGCCCCTTTCCCCTCCTCCTCCTCCCCACTCCTCCCCCACCTCCCTCTCCTCCCCTCCTCCTCTCCCCCTCCTCCTCCTCCACTCCTCCACCCACTCCTCCATTTCCTCCACCTCCTCGCCCTCCCCCACCTCCTCCTCCCACTCCTCCTCGCTCTCTTCCTCCCCCTCTCCTGCTCCTCCCACTCCTCCATCTCCCCCATCCTCCTCCCCCCCCCCTCCTCCTTCCTCCCTCTCCTCCATTCTCCTCCCCCATCTCCCACTCCTCCCACTCCTACTCCCCCATCTCTTCCCCTCGTCCCTACTCCTCTCCTCCCTGTCCTCCTCCCCCCGTCATCCCTCTCCTCCTCCTCCTCCCCTCCTCCCCCCACCTCCTCCCCCTCCCTCCTCTCCCTCTCCCCTCCTCCTACTCCCTCTCTTCCTCCTCTTCCTCCTCTTCCTCCTCCTTCCTCCTCCTCCCTCCTCCCCCCTTCCTCCACCCTCCTCCTCTTCCCTCCTCCTCCTCCTCCTCCTCATCCTCCTCCTCCTCCTCCTCCGATATCTCCCCCTTTCCCCCTGTGACCTGCTCCTCTTTCTACTCTCCCCTCTTCCTCCTCCTGTCCACACATCCTGACCTGACCCACCGTCTGGCCCCCTGCAGTGTGTGACATAATGGACAGTGGCGCCCTTGACGACGACGTGGCTGACCCTGACTACGAGCCGGACGTCGACCATCATGAAGAGGAGGACGAGGAAGATCATGGTGACAAGGACTTGGGTATGAATCCACTGTTGTGTGTAAATTGTACCTCCCTCACATATGAACTGACAGAAGTGGGTACTTGGTGTTGCGTTGTTACTCTATCTACGACCTAAAACCAATCCCTCTGCAGTCTCATCCAATCACTGTCCAGCTTCCTTCTGTTGTTAGGTATTAGTCCCTTCTCACCCCCCCCCCCATCAAAAATAAATCCCACCCCAAAAACAACCAAAACATTCCACTCACATCACAATCCTCCACCCAACCCAAAAATAGACCTCAGAACTACCCAATAAAATTGGAATAATAACTCCGAAAGAATACCTTTTTTTCTACAGAATAAAACATTTTGAGCTAAAGAGATCACCCCACCGCCATCACAATTTGCTTTTACCCTTTCCGTCCACCCACAAAATAACCCCACCCAAACAAAACAAACAAAACAAACAAAACAAACAAAACAAACAAAAAGAAATAATAACTCCAATTCACTTGTGTACACAAGAAGACTGATTAAATTGTAAAGCGGTTTGACTCGGACAAGCACACTTTGAAAACTGAAGCCATGTTTTGTATGAAGCTGCAGTAGCCATGAGGGTGTGGTGGTTTTATTTTGTTCCCCTTATCCCCCTCGCCATTAAGCCATTAGTTAGGGACCATAAGCCTTCTTAAAGTTGCATCGTCCAATGGTTTTGAGTTTCTGTCATTTTCTGAGATAAATATATTAAATTGATTGTTATAATCGACCTTTCTTTAGTTTGAAGTAACTTTTATTTAAAATGATTAAGCTTTGAGATATTTGATGTGTAAACATACTAAATTAATTTTGGCAAGCATGTCAAAACTCTCACACCATAGACTTCTGCAGTAACAGGTTCTATTAAATTGACTCAGTGTTCCCTTCTTTGTGGCAACAACTGCTTAATAAGTGCATCAGTATCTAAGTTAGATATGCAGAATCAAATCTAGATAATCGCTTTGGTTTTGAAAATTTGATGCTTTTATCGGACTATGCATTCTAATACAAGTATTGTTGTCAACAATTCTCCACACACTCTATGGTCAGTGTCATTAATGGTTGTACTCTCTTTGGACACACTTGAATAAGATTGATATATTTGAAAATAAAGACAACAACGGCGAAAATTCCATTGGATCTCAACATACGTGAACTGGAATTCCCATACATGTATATTTTTTTAAATTTCTTTAGTGATGAATTTATTTACCCTGCTCATAACAGATAAGTGTGTTAACACTTGTTTTCACTGCTGAGCAGCACTAATCCAATTTGATTTAAATCTTCTAATTTTAGATTTTTTAGTAATAATTTAGGTTTTTCTCGCCTTCTGTTTATTTATTTGTGTACCTGTGTGTTGTTTGTGAACTACAGTGAAGAAGACTGTGCGATCAGGCTTCTCCTCAGTGTTGCCTTCGGCCACAATCATACAGTTACCGGACAATCTTGTGTCGCTGGTTATGCCGAAGAAAGCACCCGTCAAAATAGGTATGTAGCTCGGTATCTAATACAGGCATGAAAGATCTCCGCGGTTTAGCGGATTTCCGAGATTTTTTTTATATATCACCGATTAATATTAAATTCCAGAAAATATGACATATGTATATTGTATATGACAACAGTTCGGTGGTTCGAAATCTGTTCTCATATGACCTGAAATGTAGCTAGAAAATGAAGCCCAAACAAGAAAGTGTTAGGTGTGGGCGATAATACAGTCATAACAAGGCTAGTTGAAACCTGACTTCCGGTATTTTTCCGCGATTCCCTGACAGTGCTACGCCTATGGGAGAAGATCAGCATTATCGCGGAAATTCGCCGTCGATGTAATAATTTCGGCTTGTTTTCCGCGGTTTTTGCTAGAGATCACTTTCATCGCTGCTAATAGTACTTGCGCAATTCAGAAGTTTGATTTTAAAGTTGTGTAATCCGATGGCTTTAGTCTTCTGTTATATTTCCACCGGACACGGTGGTCGAATCGGTAGAGCGCAGGCTTCCCATGTGGATGTCAGGAGTTCGATTCCCGGTCGAGTCAAGCCAATGACTTTCAAAATTGATACTTGTTTCCTAGCCTGCTCGGCAGTGATGGGATACTGCAAGGGCTGGTTAGCTCAGTGTCAGAATAATGTGACTGAGTGGGATATTGGCTCATGGTGCCAGCAGTATGATTTCTCAGTGGGGCAGCACTATGAAGTCAGCATGAGTGTGCACTGTCACAAGTTGGTATCCGTCCTGATATGACCTTAGATGTTACCAGAACGTAAAACTCCAACAACCAACCAATATTAGGTCGATCATTATAATCTACTTTAGTTTAGTTTAAGGCAGCCTTTATTTTAAAGGGTTACCTTTCTAGATATTTGAGGTGAAGAATTGCAATATTAATATTGCTGTTCTCATAACATATAGCTAGTTTCCCGAATGCGAAATGTGTGCCCAAAAGCCATGAACAAACACCCCACCCCAAACACACCCAAACCCCACAAACCAAAAACAAAACCACCCCAACCAACACAAACCAACAAACCCAAAACCAAACAAACACCCCACCCAAAACACCCTGCACCTGTGTCTCTCGAGGTTTATATCACACGCTCACATATAGCTAGTTTCCCTGATGCGAAATGTGCGCCAAAAAGCCAGGAACAAACACCCTGCACCTGTGTCTATCAAGGTTTATATCACACACTAGCATATAGCTAGTTTCCCTGATGCAAATTGTGTGCTCGAAAGCCAGGAACAAACACCCTGCACCTGTGTCTGTCGAGGTTTATAGCACACACTAAAATATAGCTAGTTTCCCTGATGCGAAATGTGTGCCCAAAAGCCATGAACAAACACCCCACCGTCTGTCGAGGTTTATATCACACACTAGCATATAACTGGTTTCCCTAATGCGAAATGTGCGCCAAAAAGCCAGGAACAAACACCCTGCACCTGTGTCTATCAAGGTTTATATCACACACTAGCATATAGCTAGTTTCCCTAATGCGAAATGTGTGCCCAAAAGCCATGAACAAACACCCTGCACCTGTGTCTGTCGAGGTTTATATCACACACGAGCATATAGCTGGTTTCCCTAATGCGAAATGTGTGCCCAAAAGCCATGAACAAACACCCTGCACCTGTGTCTGTCGAGGTTTATATCACACGCTCACATATAGCTAGTTTCCCGGATGCGAAATGTGCGCCCAAAAGCCAGGAACAAACACCCTTCATCTGTGTTTATCGAGGTTTATATCATGCGCTAACAATATAGCTAGTTTCCCTAATCATGGATGAAAGATCTCCGCGATTTCGCGGATTTCCGGGTTTTTTCCTGTAGCTATAAATGTATACTAATACATTGCGCCCTTCCTGATATGACCTTAGATGTTGCCAGGACGTAAAACTCCAACAACCAACCAACCAATATGTTATTTCACGCTGCAGCACCATCAGCGTATACTAATATGTGGTGCAAACGCCGCAGCACTAGCAGCATATACTACTAATGCCTTCAAACGCCGCAGCAGGGTCAGCGTATACCGATATGTGGTGCAAATGCCGCAGCACTAGCGGCGTATACTACAAATACGTGCTTCTAATGCCGCAGCACTATCAGCGTATACTACTAATACATGCTTCAAACGGCGCAGCACTATTAGCGTATACGAATATGTATGAAATCCGACTTCCGGGAATTTTCAGCGCTAATGCTAAGCCTATGGGAGAATATCAGCATTTCCGCTTTTTTTCCCAGAGACCACTTTCATCCCTGCTAATGCGAAATGTACACCCCCCTAAAGGTTTGAAGGCGACTGAGTCAGAGCTGGAGAAGTTGAAGTGTCCAAAGTGCGACTTCCAGGCATACTACCAGCAGCAGTTCCAGGAGCACATCGCCACGCACATCGACCACATCCACAAGTGCAAGTGCTGCAACTTCCTCACCTTCGACAAGGACGGCCTACTCGTCCACTTCAGGGTATGTCCAGGTCGCATGGCTAAATCCATCATTATGTCAATTTGTGTGTGGATAGTCGTAATTTGGAACAATGGCCAGAAAGGGTAGTGCTTTGATTTTGAAAAAAAAATGAAGACGAAAAGAATCGATTGTGCAGAATAAAAAGGCCTATATTTTACACAAAAGAATATATATTTTAAATGTCATAGAAGTCTAGCAGAAGTTTCGTAGTAAATATAATCTTGACATATCGACTACTGACTTGATAGACTGTAAGCCTATATAATCTTGACTTATGGACTTCTGATTTGATAGATTATCTGATTTGATAGATTATCTGATTTGATAGATTATAAACATATATAATATTGACTTATCCACTACTGATTTGGGTGATTATGAACATATATAGTCGTGGCTTACAGAATCCTGATTTGGGAGACTAAAATGTTATAATCTTGACTTCTTGACATCAACTACTGATGTGGTATAAGCATTTATAATATTGACTTTCCACCTTGACTTATCCACTACTGATTTGGTACATTATAAACATATATAATATTGACTAATCGACTACTGATTTCGTAGACAATAAGCCTATATAATCATGATTTATCGACTACTGATTTGGTAGATCATAAACATATATAATCTGAACATATTCACTACTGATTTGGTAGATTATGCTCCTTATATAGTATTGACTTATTGAATTTGGTAGACTATAAACATATATAATCAACATATCCACTACTGATTTGGTAGACTATAAACATATATAATCATGACTTATCGACTGCTATTTTGGTAGACTATAAACATATCAACTGCTTCTGTGGTAGACTATAAATAATATTGACTCATCCACTACTGATTTGGTAAATTAATCTTGACTTATCAACTACCGCTTTGGTAGACTAAGCTTATATAATCTTGACTTATTGACTGCTGATTCGGTAGACAAACATACATAGCCTTGACTTATCCACCACTGTATTTTCAAATAAATAAACATCTAAGCGATCAAATTCGAAATTGAACAAAGAAAATGTAAAGAAAATTGCAACTTGTAATTTAAAGATTAAAGTGCCTTAGAGATTAGAAATTAGAAATGTGTGAACTGATTGGCATGGCTGCCATTTTGACTGATTCAGGAGGCACACCCAAAGTGCATCTGCCCTGTGTGTGACTTCACTGCGGAACATGCCTACATCATCAAGCGCCACATGATGCGCCACAACGCTAACGGCTGCGAGTGTAACCTGTGTGGGAAGCGCTACAAGGTGCGTACCAGTGACACAAAACAGCGGTCAGCCTTATACCCCAGTCACACTACTGCTTGCGACCATTTTACGACCGCATAAAGGGGTAGTCGCAAAATGGTTCTCAGTGATCGCCGGCCTCTTTGCGACCATTTTGGTCGCAAGGAGGTTGCAGTTACTGCACTAAAAACCTTCCGACCAAAATGGTTGGCCAGAGGTCGGTTGCCATTACTTTGGTCACAAGGAGGTCGAAAGGAGGTGGGTTCTTTGGTTGAAATTGATCACAAAGTGGTCTCAAGCGGTTGCAAGCTGTAGTGTGATTCGCGCTTTAGATTCAGCCCAACAGCGATGTTTTAACCGTCTGTGAAAAAAAGGTTTTTTATCGAAAATCTCTACCACCAACCTGCCCTCTGGTGGCACTGGCAACAACTAATGTGGGTAGCCGCTTACGATCTATGCTCTGCGAAAACGGTCAATTGTATTCAATTCAGTAAAAGTGATTTATTTTCTCGGATTATTTTTTTCTACCTATGTAGTATACAGTGGTATCTGTCTTTAACGGACAAATCGGCATCTAGACCAATGTTGTCCTGACATAGCAGGGTGTCCTGTGAGTGGAGGGACAATAAAATGAAACAATAGTTTGTACATTGAAATACATTATCCGCATATCGCAGGGGTCCACTGATTACAGAGGTAGATGGAGACGGGTACTACTGTACTACTACTGTACTACTACTGTACTACTGTACTACTACTGTACTACTACTGTAACCTGAGAACGGCTTGCTGGATTGGGCGCTATATAAATGGTTTATTTATTATTACTACTGTGATACTGCTGGGCTACTACTGTGCTACTACTGTACTACTGTGCTACTACTGTACTACTACTGTACTACTACTGTGCTACTACTGTACTACTACTGTACTACTGTGCTACTACTGTGCTACTACTGTACTACTACTACTGTACTACTACTGTACTACTACTGTACTACTACTGTACTACTACTGTACTACTACTGTACTACTACTGTGCTACTACTGTGCTACTACTGTGCTACTACTGTGCTACTACTACTGTGCTACTACTGTGCTACTACTGTGCTACTACTGTGCTACTACTGTACTACTACTGTGCTACTACTGTGCTACTACTGTACTACTACTGTGCTACTACTGGGCTACTACTACTGTACTACTACTGTACTACTGTACTACTACTGTACTACTACTGTACTACTACTGTGCTACTACTGTACTACTACTGTGCTACTACTGTGCTACTACTGTACTACTACTGTACTACTACTGTACTACTACTGTGCTACTACTGTGCTACTACTGTACTACTACTGTACTACTACTGTGCTACTACTGTGCTACTACTGTGCTACTACTGTGCTACTACTGTACTACTACTGTACTACTAATGTACTACTACTACTACTGTACTACTGCTGTACTACTACTGTACTACTAGTTTGCTACTACTGTACTACTACTGTACTACTGCTGCACTACTACTGTACTACTACTGTACTACTACTGTACTACTGTACTACTACTGTACTACTGTGCTACTACTGTGCTACTACTGTACTACTACTGTACTTCTACTGTGCTACTACTGTACTACTGCTGCACTACTACTGTACTACTACTGTACTACTGTACTACTACTGTACTACTACTGTACTACTACTGTGCTACTGCTGTACTACTACTGTGATACTGCTGGGCTACTACTACTGTACTACTACTGTACTACTATTGTACTAATGTACTACTGTACTACTACTGTACTACTACTGTACTTCTACTGTGCTAATACTGTGCTACTACTGTACTATTGTTCTACTACTGTGCTACTACTACTGTACTACTACTGTACTACTATTGTACTACTATTGTACTACTACTGTGCTACTGCTGTGCTACTACTGTGCTACTACTGTACTACTACTGGGCTACTGCTGGGCTACTACTGTGCTACTACTGTACTACTACTGTACTACTACTGTACTACTACTACTGTAGTCCTACTGTACTACTACTACTGTGCTACTGCTGTGCTACTACTGTACTACTGTACTACTACTGTGCTACTACTGTACTACTACTGTGCTACTACTGTTCTACTACTGTGCTACTACTGTACTACTGTACTACTACTGTGCTACTGCTGTGCTACTGCTGTGCCACTGCTGTGCTACTACTGTACTGCTACTGTACTACTGTACTACTACTGTGCTACTGCTGGGCTACTACTGTTCTACTGTGCTACTACTACTGTGCTACTACTGTACTACTACTGTCCTACTACTGTACTACTGTACTACTACTGTACTACTGTACTACTACTGTACTACTACTGTACTACTGCTGTACTACTACTGTACTACTACTGTACTACTACTGTACTACTGTACTACTGTACTACTACTGTGCTACTACTGTTCTACTACTGTGCTACTAATACTGTGCTACTACTGTACTACTACTGTACTACTGTACTACTACTGTACTACTGCTGTACTACTACTGTACTACTACTGTACTACAACTGTACTACTACTGTGCTACTACTGTACTACTACTGTACTACTACTGTACTACTGTACTACTACTGTACTACTGTACTACTACTGTACTACTACTGTACTACTACTGTACTACTACTGTACTACTGTACTACTACTGTACTACTGCTGTACTACTACTGTACTACTACTGTACTACTACTGTATTACTACTGTGCTACTACTGTGCTACTACTATTCTACTACTGTGCTACTACTGTACTACTACTATAATCTACTATACTACTACTGTGCTACTACTGTGCTACTGCTGTACTACTACTGTGCTACTCCTGTACTACTACTGTGCTACTACTGTACTACTACTGTGCTACTACTGTGCTACTGCTGTACTACTACTGTGCTACTACTGTGCTACTACTGTACTACTACTGTAGATGACATATGGTGATTTGTGTGTTTCAAATGGTAGGACCAGTACATCCTGAAGATGCATGTAAAGATGGTGCACATGCCAGCTGAGGTGCTGTATGAGTGTCAGGTGTGCTCTAAGAAGTTCACGCGCAAGGCCCACCTCAAGCGCCATCTTCGCATCCACGAACCAGAGAAGCCGTACAAGTGTTCACACTGCGACTACAGGTAAGTCGCTGAAATGTAGCCAATCACGCACCTGAATTTAGTCCCGTCATGGATAGGAACAGGTCCAGTTTTGTGTGAGTTATGAATGACGGGACTAAATCTGATCAATCTGGCTGATTCCATTAGGCAACAAGAGGGGGTGATGCCCCCAGACTGATAAAACACCGAGCCAAAAACAGATCATGTGAGAGGAGTACCGAGTGCATGAAACCAAGGGAATGGAATGCACTAGGAGTAGCAGAAAGAAGTACAGGGACAATATAAACATATACAAAATTAATCAAAAGGGAGCTAGATGCACTGCTAGACTACCAACAACAGCAAATAAAATAAATTGTTAAAATTGATAGATACATTTAAAGAAAAATACACTGATAATTAAAGTAAACTCTTAGAGGACATAGATGCTAGGCATGGTACATACAGGAGGTAAGCTTATAATAAAAAATTAATGACCCGTAACACAAGGTGAAGGCAGTCAGGGAAAGTAACTGTTGGTAATCAAACAACTAACCAATTGTAGAACTAACAAGCTCACGGAGGGTTGGGGGATGTGGGAGAATACTTACAAACAGGGAAAGAATACACGCTGTCGATAGTTACACAACAACTGAAGGTGACAAAACAAGGGGAACCACAAGACTGTTCCTGTCTAGCGGCGAAAACAAGTCAGTAGACTTAAACCGTTATGGGCAGCATAAATAAACCCATCACAACAACAATGACAACAAATCTGGTCAGAGTGAAGGCATATGACCAGACAAGGTAATTAACGTGTATACAAACAGGTGGTGCCACAATCGGCATGAGGTTGCAAGAAGATGGTTGTCGATGACCAATAATAATAACACTACAGTTGATGACTTAGGCTGGAGAATAAAATAACGGGCGGGGAAAACTTCCGTTTAATTATACATGCACAATGCTTTATCCATCATATATGAGTTACAGAAAATATAAATTTTAAGTAATTGATTTGACCCCGCCAGGGTTCGTACCCAGGGGGTTCGAATTCCACGACCTATCAAAATGGGAGTTGGACGCTCAACTCATTCGGTCATCCCATCATATTCCCTCTAGAATTTCAATATTTTTGCTAAAATATAGCAGTTGGATGGTTGTTGGAGTTTTTACTTCCTGGCAACATCTAAGGTCATATTAGGGTGGGTAAACTATAGCGAATCATCAATGGGTGCCGTCTTCTCGAAGAAGGTTGGCTGCAATGGACCTCCATCTCTTCCTGTCATTCGTTCCTCTCACGCATTCCGCATAGCTCATTGCTGTCCACTCAGTGATGTTGTCCATCCATGTTGTTCTCCTTCTCCCTCTTGGTCTTTTCCCTTCTATCTTCCCTTCCAGTATTCTCCTCTGTGATTCCTGGTGTCGTATCATGTGGCCAAAGTATTTAATTTTTCTGTTTTTGATCGTTTGTATTATCTGTCTCTTTATAGCGAATATTCCTGTATAAAAAAAAAGAAAAAGAAAAAAAAAGTAGTTTAAAAAAAAGAAGAAAAAAAAGTAGTTTAAAAAAAGAAAAAGAAAGGAAAAGTTTTTTTTTTTTAAGTTAAAAAAAAGGAAAGATTTTACGCGAATATTCCTGTAAAAAAAACTAAATGTTGACATTAAGTGACCGGATCCACCCATTGTTGTCTATATTGTTATCTGTATCTAACAAGAGCTGGTGATTGAACCCTCAGGGGATGCGAGCGGTCAGACATCACCAAGCACCTGTTGATTCATGAGGAGCCACGGCACATCTGTGAGGTCTGCGGCAAGGCCTTCAGGCACATCAAGAACAAGGAGCTGCATGTCAAAAGGTAACCGCAACCGGCTTTATTTGTTGGCGTGAATATTTTATTTGTCGATATACAGTAAAACCTCTCTAAAGCGACCGACCATGGGACCGACTTTAAATGGGCCATTTAGGGAGGTGGTCGGTTTAGGGAGGTTTTTTAATCATTACAATGGTATTGTACTCTGAAACATCCTCAATCCACCTTTTTCCACAGTTTATATTTTTAATTGTAAGACAAGACAATTCAGATAATGATTTTATCTTGTCTGATTTTCAGACACAAGGGCCAACGCGACTACAAGTGTGGCGTCTGTGACTTTTATGGATACACCTTTACGGATATACGCAAACACATTGAGCGCAAGCACTCCGATAACCGCAACATCTTATGTGACAAATGTGGGTCCGCCTTCAAGAACGATGTACTGCTCAGGGTGAGTGCATAACACCGCGGTGAATGAATGAGTGAGTGAGTAACTGAATGAGTAAGTTAATTCTAACTTAGAATCTAAGTGATATTTGAATGAGTTACAAATCGAATGAGTAACTAATCTAATGGAGTCACTAAGGGAGTGACGAAGTGAGTGATCGTAAGTAAATGAGTGAATATGTGACAGAGTGAGTTAACGAGTGAGTGATGGACTGAGTGATCGAATGACTGAGTGACCCAATGAGTGAGTCAGAGAGTGAGTGAGTAAGAGTAAGTCAGTGAATGAGTGACCAAATTCCTAAGTTTGTGAGTGAGTTATTCAATGAATGAATTATCTAGTGGGTGAGTTATCCAGTAAGTGAGTGATCCGGTGAATGAGTGATACAGTGAGTGATCCAGTGAGTGAGGATTAGGGTCAGGGACAGGTGATTTGATGGTTCTTATATTGCGAACTGTGTCGCGCATGCAGCCGTTTGGCGCCACCTCGTGGCATACCATCACACTACAAAATAGGTGGCTATGCTTGCGCGCCATCTGGTGTGAGACGATAGAACCCAGTCTTCCATGACTGTCTTAATAGCGAATACGTTCTGCATGGCCGGTTTGTCTGTGTCGTTACACGGCATTTATTTGACTTATTTTGCCATTAGGTATTGTTGATCAGCGCGGATTCCCTACACCTTTGTGTGTGTGTGGGTGTGGGTGTGGGTGTGGGTGTGGGTGTGGTTATGTGGGGGGGGGGGTGAGGTTGGTTTGTTGGTTGTTGGAGTTTTATGTCCTGGCAACATCTATGGTCATATCAGGATGGGTACCGGCTTGTGACAGTGCACACTCATGGCAACTTTATAGTGCTGCGCTACTGGGAAATCAGGCCGCCGGCACCATGACCTGATATCCCGTTCCTTCACATTATCCTGACACTGAGCTAAACCAGTCTTTGCCCTATCCTATTAATGCCGATCGCCAGGCTAGGAAGCGACCCAAGTATCAATTTGATAAGTCATTGGTTTGACTCAACCGGGAACTGAACTCCCGAGGGGCTAGGGGTTGTTGAGTTTGGGTGTGTGCGGGTGTGGTGTGGTGGTTTTAATCACATGATTTAATGGAATAGGAATGCAAAGAGTCTTGTCAGTCCTCCTTTGAGATGGGATTTGCCAGTGTAGTAGGTAGCAAGCGTTAATTATCTAGGGACCAGTGAGAATTCACCCAGAGTTCACCTGGTGGTGAGTGTGACCTGGGGTGGTGCGGGGGTTGGTTGTCAACACATGTCGATAATCAACCTACAAAGGGCCATATGTGTAGGGATGAAAGATCTCCGCCATTTCGAGGATTTCTGCGATTTCTGATATTCACCAATTAACATTCGTAAGATGCCGCTAGTATATATGACCACAATTGGTTTGCCCGAATTCGGTTCTTATTTTACCATAAATGTTGCTATGTCTTATTTGACCTTAGAATGTTGCTTGCTGTGTCTTACATAAAAACCCAAACAAGAAAGAGTTATTCCTGATATGAACTTAGATCTTGCCAGGATGTAAAATTCCAACAAACAAGGACAAGTTTGACTGGGGCGATAATACAGTCATAATAAGGACAGGTGAAACCTGACTTCTGGCATTTTCCCATGATTTTCTGACAGTGCTAATCCTATACGGGAGATCTGCATTTTCACGGAAATTCATCACCATTGGTTCTGTCAGAATCTGTTAGGTGGCGCTAAGGTCTTGGCTTGATTTCCGCCTTTTTTGACGGAGACAAATTTCATCCTTGTATAATGACGTTCTTACAAGTCTGTATAGTTCAGTCAATCAGACAGGCTCAGTTTAGTCAATGCATGCATTATAATTGAGATGTAAGAGCTCTCTAAATCGACCGACCATGGGACCAACTTTAAATGGTCCATTTAGGGAGGTGGTCGGTTTAGGGAGTATTTTTATTGTTACAATGGTATTGTATGGGCGATTGTTTGGGACCTAAATAAAGTGATCAATATAGGGGAGTGGTCAATCTGTAAAGGTTAGAGAGGTTTTACTGTATATGAAAAGTATAAAACTTCACTACTCAGAAAGAATCACACATCTAGAAGAAGCATGACAAGTACTACACAAAAATACAATCATCGTGTGACTAGCTGTATTATTAAGCAAGTGGCAGCATTTTCTTTGTGGGTAATTAAGGCTATGTTTAATACCTTGTTTGCTATTACAGGGATATGACCACATTCTTTTCTGTATTTGTTCTAATTTATTTAATAATCGATTTGTTAAATTATCTTTTTTTTGTTTGTTCAAGTGTTTTTATTCCTCTGAATAACATGTTGTCAGTGCTAATGCACTGGTCTCCCAGCCCTAATCACAATTGCCTCTAAACAGTGAACAAATCTACAACAATATACAGATAGACAATTACAGGAAAATAAGCAAGACATCGGTACATGAGCGATAGGTAAAGAACAAGATAAGAGAAAAAGAAACATATGCGGGGAGGTAACTATGTTAGTCTAGTATGGTAGGCGTTACTAAGGGGTGGGGCATAACTGATTATCTTTCTAGTAGTAATATACTCGTTGAAAGGGTGATGGGGGATGTAGGGTGGGCCTTTGTGATTGAACTTGTGTTCATGGCAATCTCAGGTGGGGCCTATTGAGTTAGTAAGTAGGTTAATATTGATTAATCATGTACCTCAATAGGATCCAAATAGAATCATTTCCAAGTTCATTCCGTTGTAGATGGGTTTTTTGGTCTAGTTGGCCGCTACTGGTTGAGTTTACAGTGTTTGTTTGGGGGGGAGGGGAAGTGGGGGGACTGGGAAAGGGATGGCAACACTGACCTAGTGTATCATTGATCTGCTTTGGCCTAGGCTGGTTGATTTAAATGTGCATGGAGGTTTATCTTGAAAGTTTTGTAACAATCACTGTTCCTGACACGTGCTGGTAGTTGGTTCCAGAGTGCTCCCCCCAGAACAAACGGTGACCTTTTCATTTTACTAGTTTGAACATGCGGCACTTTCAGGAGGGTGTCTTGTGCCGCATGTGTGGCTTGTGTAGGTGTGTCTATGTAATATGGTTCTTTCGCGCGGTGGTACATTAGGCCTAATACGTGCTTGTCTCTGCAAATATTTAGGGCATCTAGTTTAGCTTTATTGTGCATCTCAATGGTATGTAGTGTTTTTCCTTTAAATACTGTGCGCAACCCTCTATTTTGTTCGGTGAGAGAGGATGGGCATCTGTAACTTGAAATTAACATCAAAACACTGCTCATGATGAGTCAATTTGTGGATGTTTGGTATCCAGTGAAAGATTCCACAGTTAAATGTGCTTAAATTTGATTATCCCAATGCTTTTGAGTTTCCGCCATTTTTCTTTTGATATCTCTGTGTTACATAGATCTTGAAAACCTTTATTATAAGTAGATAACTATTGAGGTATTTAAAATGAAAACATGCAAAATTGCTTCTGGTGTGCACACCGAAATGTAGGACACAATATATAAATTTCAACAGTAACATGTTCTATTAAATTCATGTAGTTATATCTATAGTATGCAGCAATTAATGTTTAATAACTGCACTATTATCTAAGCAATAGTATCTAATATGGATTGTATGATCTAATCTAACTGTTTTGGTTTTGACAATCTGATTATTTCCTTGGAATGAGCCGCTTTACTATAAGCGTTATTTCCCTACCTACGGAGTGTCGGAGGTTTGTTGAATGCGTACCAAACACTGCTTGCCTCATGTAAGGCTAAACGCAGCCCAGTAACAACAAGCCCAGTAATAACCATACACATTTCATGCATTTGGCTTTTGAATCAGACCAGCCCAACTTACATGGGACAGCACCACCAACACCATAACACCAACACCATAACACTAACATCAACTACACCACCAACACCAACACCAACAACACAAACCACATACCAACATCAACACGCCCCCACCAACCAACCACCACAACCACTGACCCACCCACCCCAACCAGGACGACTACCCACCATCACTGCCAACACCAACACCAACACCAATACCAACACCAATACCACCACCACCACCACCACCAACCACCACTACCAATGCTACCACTACCACCACCACCAACAACCACCACCACCCCTACCAATGCTACTACCACCAGCACCAGCACTAGCAACACCTCCACCACCTCCACCACCACCATCACCACCACCACCATCACCTCCACCACCACCACCACCACCACAAACAACAACAACCACCACCAACCACCACCACCACTACCAATGCTACACACCAAATCCCAATGCTACTACTACCACAACCAACCCAATCCACCACCACCACCACCACCACCACCACTACTACAATGCTACTACTACCACACCACCACCATTACCACTACCAAAGCTCTACTCCACCACCCCACCACCACCACCACCACAACAACAACCACCACAACCACCAGCACACTACCAATGCTACTACTACCACCACCACCACCACCATTACCACTACCAATGCTACTACTACCACCACCACCACCACCATCACCACCAACAACAACCACCACCAACCACCACCACCACTACCAATGCTACTACTACCACCACCACCACCATTACCACTACCACCACCATCACCACCACCACTCCCAATGCTACTACCACCACCACCACCACCAACCCCACCACCACCACCACCACCACCACCACCACCAACAACAACCACCCCACGGCAGTCAGTGATAGGGCCCTGTTCTGTTTCACCATACCGCCCCTTGTAAATCAGGTGTGTCACGTGGTGTGGCAGCGGGTAAGTTGCAGACCGTCGGGGTTAAAGCTGCATAGTCCGATGAAATATCAAATTTTCAAAACCAAACCCATTATCTAAATTTGATTTTGAATATTTAACTTAGATACTGATGCACTTATTAAGCATTTGTTTCTATATAGAAGGCAATACTGAGTCAATTTAACAGAACCTGTTACTGCAGAAGTCTATGGTGTCAGAGTTTTGGCAAGCTGGCCAAAACTAATTTTCCATGTTTGCATTCAAAATATCTCAAAAGTTTACCTTTAAAAATAAAAGTAAATTTGAACTAATGTAAGGTAGATACTAGTGATCGATCTAATATATTTATCTCAGAAAAAAAAATAGAAATTAAAAACCATCAGACTATGCAACTTTAAGCCCGCCGTCATTTGGGATAATACGGCCACAGTAAACCCAGTTCGTGCTCCCCCATGTGGAGCTGGGGCGGGGCGGCTGGTGTGTGTGTGGGTGCGGGGAGGTGCCTGCCTCTATGTCTGTCTGTATGTATGTGTGTTTGTGATGTATGTCTGTGTCAATGTGTCTGTGTGTCAGTGAGTCTGTGTGTGCGGGCATGTGTGTGAGCGGGAGAAGTGTTTCAGCAGAGGGGGGGGGGGGGTTGCCTGTGTCTGTCTCTGTCTATCTGTGAGTGTGTCTGTGAAGTGTGTCTATGTTAATGTGTGTGTTTGTATGTATGTGGGCGGATGTGTCCGTGCATGTGCGTTTGTGTGTATGTCAGTGTGGGTTTGTGTGTGTGTGTGCGTGCGTGCATGTCTCTGTGGGGTTGTCTGTATGTGGATATCTGTGTTTCTGTGTCTGTCAGTCTGTGTGGCTCCGTTTCTGTGTGTCAGTGTTTATGTTTCTGGGTGTTACTGTTTGTGTCCGTGTGTGTGTGTGTCTGTCTGTGTTTGTGTCTTTCTGTGTCTGTCGGTGTTTGTGTCAGTGTGTGTGTCTGTGTTTTCCGTCTGTCAGTGTTTATGCCTGTGTTTTTGTATATATGTCAGTGCTTCTATATGTTTGTGTCTCTTTGTATGTATATATCTGCCGCTCTTTGTTTGTGTCCATCATGCCTCTGTGTTTATATGTGTGTGTATCTTTGCGTGTCTTTGTGTGTTTCTGTTTGTCTGTCCGAATCTCCTTTTCTGTATCTCTTTGCCCATGTGTGTGTGTGTGTGTGCATGTGTGTGCGTGCCTGCCTGTGTATGTGTGTGTATGTGTGTTTTGCGCGTGTGTGTGTGACTGTGTGTGCGCGCAGGTGGGTGGGATAGCGTCATGGTGTTATGAATGGACTCATATAATGGCGCCGTGTAGACGATGCCGGTGGCGCCCCCTGTCGGCCTGGTTAGGTATTTTGAAGGCGGAACACTGCATTCCCAGACCTTTGCTAGGGGCCGTTATGGAGGCATTAATGTCTCCAGTGCTACTTGCTGTTCTCACTATCGGTTCATGTACTGTTTAGTCGACTGTCACTTCCTTTCTTAACAATAACAGTGTTGATGCAGTATGGGATATATAACGTATGGGTCTGTAGCACTTAGACAATGTTATTTACCCTATATAGACATGCAGGTATTAATGCACTTTTATGAGGCATTACATATATATGTCATATTAAATATATATATACTTATAACAGTAGATGTATATACAAATATATGTATATATATATATGAGAAATATATGTATATCTATATGTGTACATATATAAAGTGAGCAGAGTGACAGTTGGATCATGGTGTAGAGAAGGTGGGGAGGAGAGAATGCCTGCTCCGCAGTGAATAACATGGAAGTTATGGTGGTTAGAGAGAAACATTAAGGGGCAGTCGTTGTTTATATCCACATAATAAATTATATAGTACATATATATATTATATTTATAGACCCAACAATAACCAACACACAATATACCTATATACAAGTTGCTCTATGAATAAATCTCTTCCTTATATAGTGATATGGATGTATAGCAATATCGGTGTATACATGATGTACAATAACAATTATATTACATATTATATATACATATATTGTTATATAATATATGTAGCTATTATACATAGTTTATTAATAAATATATATCGGTATATATATGTATATATCCACATTACTATATATACCCTTACCATAGCTCAATGTTATGATATGGAGTTTTGAAGTCCAAGGTGTTATGGATAATGGAGTCATTTAATTGAATTCAGTATAGATTTTGACATCAGATGTTACTAGGACATAGGACCTCAAATTCAAATGTATCTTCTGAATTGGAACTATGTAATGTATTCAATAAGGCCATCAGGGGGATGATCCTTGGCCTCTAATACCTTTACACACATACACACACATACATATACCCATACACAAACAGGCGAGACACACCACACACACACGACTGCACTGAGACAACTTGTTTGACATGCGGGATAATGTATATTTATTTAAATAATATATATTTATTTAAATAATATATATTTATTTAAATAATATATATTTATTTAAATAATATATATTTATTTATATAATATATATTTATTTAAATAATATATATTTATTTAAATAATATATATTTATTTAAATTATATATATTTATTTAAATGATATATATTTATTTAAATAATATATATTTATTTAAATAATATATATTTATTTAAATATTTATATGTGTATATAAAACTATATGTGTGTATATGTAGGTAGTATATTTATGTATATATAGGTAATATATTTATGTGTGTATTGGTATTAGTATGTATCTATAGGTATGCAGTGACCTATCAGGCAAGGAGCCACGTAGACAGGTGGGCGTGGTTAAGGACATTAGGGAGCCTATGTGGTGTAATGGCTAGCACGTTAGCCCCAGAATGGGAAAATCTGTATGTTCGAATCCTGCTCCAGGTGCAATTTTGTCCATTGTCATCACCCACTCCATCATGACATATACATATATACATTTGATCACATACATATATACCGAAGAAATAGAAACGAAACTGAATCTAACACTAACAAAACTAATCGAGTGGTGCCAACTAAATAGGATAACCATAAACAACAGCAAGTCAAAAACAGTACTATTTGGTACCATGCTAACAAGCAACGATAAAATAAAGTGTCTTCTGGGAAACACCGAACTGGAACAAGTAGACAACTACCGATATCTGGGAGTGGATCTAGACAGACACCTAAATTATGACCTCTGCATAACAAATACTATCAAAAAAGTAAACCATAAAATATGGCTACTGGCTAAACTGAGATACTACATGACTGAAAACATGGCAATTAAAATATATAAAGGCATGATCCTCCCCTACTTTGACTATGGCGATGTAGTATACATGGGAGGAAATACAAAACTATTAAACAAACTGCAGGTGCTACAAAATAGAGCCCTTAAAGTAGGCCTTCATGTGCACAAAAGATATCCCACAATCGAATTACACAAAAATGCAATGCAACACTACTAACGAGTAGAAGGGAAACGCACCTCAAAATACTGGCACACCATTACACCACAAAACCAGGCTACACAGCAAGCCCCTGTAGGGACACCAGGCAAATGGCAGCCCCAGTGCTACTGACAGCAATAAGTAACACCAAAATTTATGAGAGAAGTGTACTGGCCATGGCGGCACATGCCTGGAATAATCAACCCACACAACAACGGGCAATCAAAAGCATGGACTACTATAAAAGGTCCTTAAAGAAAACATAATACACAACCACCTACTGAAGAAACAATATCTGACCTGATCTTGGGCGCAGTCACTGCTTGCTGTGTTCTAACACAAAAAGCAAAAGACAGGCCAGAAAAGATGGTAGATATTACAAATACGGAAACTAGCCCTACTAAGTACTAAGGAATTCAAAAGGACTATCACCATACGGCGCAGTCCGTCTCGGTATGTGTACTGGCATAAACCAAAGCAGAACCGGGCAGGCCACGGTCATGCATCCGAATCACCCTGGAATACAAAATGGCTAACCATACAACACAGCCATCCCACCTAGTCGCAGTCCTGAAGGGTCCAGGGGTGTTCTGGCGCGCTGGTGTACTATCTAAGGACAGGGCATGGATGAAAGGATGCTGTAACAAACCACAATGGGATGGGATCCTCTCCCACAGGCCTGTATGTCATCTGCGTAGATGTACATAGTAGGCTAAGTTATCATATACAGGTTAGGAAAAAACTTTGAAAAGTCAAAAAAACTAATATAGAAACTACTAACACCCAAAACCGCAAAGGTTGGCCCGAGAAAGATCAGGTAAAGACTCCTGAGTGCGGGACCAGACCAATCCAGTATCACAGCTGTCCAGCGTTGAAAACAAGCACCCTCACGGGAGCTTATACATTATGGGCAGAATAAAAAACTTGTCACAAAAATATATATATATATATATATATATATATAATAATAATAATAATAATCAAACTGATCCTATGTGTGTTCCAATGTGATTTGAACACACATAGGATAATATATCCTAGAGTTGGTTGGTTAAGTATATACAGTATAACCCTGTTAAACCAAACTTGAAGGGACCCTAGAAATGTGTTTGGATTAACCGATCATTGGTTTAACCGAGCTTTGACTTTGACTTGGCTTTGGCAAAAACGGGGGTGCATTATGAATGTACAATGTATGTGGACACTATGATTATTGTTTTTTTTATGTATATGCAGTTTAACCCCATTAAACCAACCTCAGTTAAATCAAACGATCAGTTAATCCAAACTGTACCGGAAGTGGCCCGGGGCCGACAACTTGTGTGGAGTAACCGATACTTTGGATTAACCGACTTTGGTTTAACCAACTTTTTTATATGATAAATGGTAGTATTTTGCCGGGCCGGCGAAAAAAGTTTGGAATAACCGATCGTTTGGTTTAACCGAGCTTGGTTTAACGGGGTTGTACTGTATATATATAATGTAGTGGTGGTTTACAACAAAAAACTGTGTACACAAAACATACTAAAAAATAAAGAGGAAGAAACAGTAGTTAAGAGTAGGGGCAGGAGAACAGGTTGACGATCCGGCGTGAGGCTCAGTGTGGGAAGGAATGTGGGATTATGTGGAGAGGGAGATGTGGAGGGGGGATCTGAAGACGCGAGCACAACGCACCCCATTGTTAGCACAATTACAATATTAACCGAGTTGACCAAGCAAGGATGTACTTGGTGGGTAGGTGGCAGCTTGAAGTGAAATAGCACCATGCATATAATATATATATATATGTATATTATAGCTGAGTTATATATGTATTGAAATAAGCTGATATATGTCTGAATTTAGGGTGTAATATATAATGGAGATATCTCTGTTTATATGTGTATATATATATTTCAATGATATATAATATATAATAAAATATATAATATATATAAATTATATAATATATATAATATATAAAATATATATAATATATACAATACATACAATATATACAATACATACAATATATCTATTATGTATATATAATGTATATTATATATATATTATATGCATTGTATATATAATAATATATATATGAGATATATAATATATACAATACATACAATATAACCAATACATACAATATATCTATTATGTATATATAATGTATATTATATAAATATTATATATATTGTATATATTATATATTTTATATATATTATATATATAATATATAATATATCTATTATGCATATCTATAATGTATATTATATATATAATATATATTATATATAATAATATATATATTATATATATATTATATATATCTGTGTGCATGTGTGTAATCATTTACATTGACCTCTCACGCAATGCGCCACAAAGGCAGGCAGGTAGGCGTAGATAGTGTCATTGCATCAGGCAATCTGCATAGGCTAATGGTTAAGGTGATAGCCCCCGAATGGCATAATGTATGGGTTCGAATCCCAGTCGAGGCATAATATTCCGATCGCTTGATTCACCCTCTCCGTAAAGCATCTATCTATCTATCTATCTATCTATCTATCTATCTATCTATCTATATGTATCTATCTATCTGGCTGTCTGTCAGTCTGTCTCTCCATCTATCGGTGTCTGGTAGCTACATGGGTAGCAGGTGTGGCTCGGACCATCCCACCTTTTCCCATCGTACCACTAGCATTCGCAAAGTTGCTTTGTCTGATGGGTTTGAGTCTCTGGCCTTTATCTTAGAAAAATATATTAGGTTACGCGTTATATACCTAATTTTACTTTGAAGTAACTTTGATTTTGAATGGCTAATTTTGAGATAGTTTAAGTGCAGACATTATTTTTGGCAATCATGTCAACATTCTTGACGACTTTCTAGGCTTCCCCAGTGTTGGGTTCTATTAAATTGGCTCTGTATGCCCTTCTATGCAAAAAGAAATGCTTAATAAGTGCTTCAGTATCTAAGTTAACTATGTAGAATCAAACCCGAATCGATAGAGCACAGGCTTCCCATGCGGAAGGTCGGGAGTTCGATTCCCACCTGCGTCAAACCAACAGCTTACCAAATTTATACTTGTCGCTACCTAGCCTGGCACTTGACTTAGCATTACTAGAATAGGGCAAGGGCTGGTTAGCTCAATATCAGGATAATCTGACTGCGTGGGATATCGGGTCATGGTGCCAGCCATCTGATTTACCAGTGGGGCAGCACTATAAAGTCACCATGAGTGAACACTGTCACAAGTCGGTACCCGTTCTGATATGACCATAGATATTGCTAGGACATAAACCCAAACAAACGAACATTAATTTCGATAGCTGTAATTTTTTTTATATTCCGAGACATGCAGCACTGCAGGGGGTAATGATGACGTCCCACACAGTGCCGTGGGCGTTGTGCTTGCTTGTTTTCACTGTGTTCTCTTATTGTTGTGTGCTGTGTTTGTCCTAGAAAGCATCGCTCAGCCTTTGGCAACCCTGGGCGGGTCCGTCTTCAAAGCGAGGCTGTCCCTCACCCGCCCTCATTTGCATAATTGAGATAAGGCACGTGACCCAAATGATGTAGGGGCTGACTGTTGGTGTGAGGGCCAGCATGATCTAATGGAGTGTGTGTGTGTGTGGGGGGGGGGGGGGTGAGGTGAGGTGGGGTGGTGGTGGAGTGGCCCTTTAGTGGCAGATGAGTCTAGTTCATCTGCACAGACATCATGATGTTGGTGCTATCACTTTCACAGTCACGATTCAAAATGATGCATTTACGATGGAATGGCAAAGTGCACTATAATTTAGAGTATAATATGGGTTTGCTTTTTTGTATGCGTGTGCTTGTATTTCCTCCCTCCTTTTGAAGTTGGCGATGGGAGGGGTTTGACACAACAATGTGCAGTTGCTGCTCAATATGTGGTGTAACTTTTAAGGCCTGAGGGCTTGAAGGTCCAAAGGCCTGAGGGCCTATGGGACTAGGACCTAGACGAATCCCCAGTCCATGTACATTCCAGAGGACCAATATATTCAAACCCCATACGCTGGTGATTACATTTATTTATTTGTTCTTCTTCTTTTAGTGCATTTGCTTTTAAGCCTTAGTTTTCAAACCTTTAAACAAATCTAAAATTGAAATGTATTTTATAATATATCTTGAAACTAAAATGAACTTTAATTCATAAACTGAAATTGAAATGGTTTTGTATTTAAAAAAACTATGTCCCTCTTGATAACAAAATAGGAATATATATATATAGATAGTGACAGTATGCACTCATGGCGACTTATAGCGCTGCCCCCCTGGGAAATCAGGCCGCTGGCACCATGACCCGATATCCCACTCAGTCACATTATCCTGACACTGAGCTAACCGC